>JAODAL010015330.1:0-84283 GCA_025379985.1 Phyllomedusa bahiana | reverse complement strand
AGGGTAAAAGTTGTGTCGGGGCCGGAGTTTAAGTTGGGTTCGTCAGCATCGGGTGGTAATGAAACCCATTTTTGGCTATGAGCGACCAAGGCCAAGGGGGTAATTCTTAATTTTGCAGTTTTCATTTTGGGCCCCATAGGCTTTTTGCATGTTTTAAACACATAAAAATTGCTTTAAAAGTAGCTTCATGCAAAAAGGAACTTAAGCAACCACCCCATTCACTTCTAAGGAGATTTTTTATCTGCGGGGACCGGAAAAAATCAGTGGGCGGGAGGTGAAATTTAACTGTGACTTCTCCTTTGTGACTGGTGGACCGTGTTATTATTCAACGGTGTCCCCTTTTCATTTGACCCTTTGTCTTAAAAGGCACACTGAGAATCTTTCTTACAGAACGGGAAAGTGTCAGACTATTAAAGGGTAGGGGGCCAAATGAAAACGCGGGGACTTAAAATTTTTAAAAAATATTAAAGTGATATGGAAAATAAAAAAAATATAACCAAAAATTTTTAAAAAAGGGTTTTTAACAAAAAAATGTGATTAAACAATAAAAATTTTTGATGACACTTTCCTTTTTAAAAATCAGACATTTTGAGGAGTTATTCTTGCTTCCCCAAATGATTGTACAACGGGAGGAAACCGCCACCGGAACCAATCAACTTGGATTTTCTCCTTGGGTTCCGTGCACGTGGTCCCCACTGCACCAGAGATAAACAAAAAAAAGGGGGCCAGATGATCAGCAGGCCGTAGAAAAAGGAGGAACTTTTTAGAAAAAACTGCCAAAACAAAGCGGCATGAAAACCACAGCAAACAAAAGCCCCAGGGGAAACAAAGACAAAGGGGAAAACACGGGCCTGACATGTTTGGGCGGGACCCTTATCGTACCCAAATATTGTATTTAAGGGCGCCCCAAAATTTGAAAAAAGGCACTTTCTTTAAAAATGGGCCACCTTGGTCAAGGTTTATGGGATTGCACTCTGCCCTATTCATTTTTTAAGGCCTTGAGCGAATACCAGGAATCCCTTACAGGGGGGTGTATTTTTTTTAACAAAACGCCATGTTTTTCTAATTGTAGACAAACCCTTTAAAGGGATTGTCTGGGTCAAACTTTTTTAATAAATTACCGCTGTTGCTGCCAGCACAAAATAAAACTTTATCCTGACCTATGTATCAGCAATGTTGCTGCCACTGCTCTCCCCAGGAACATTGGTTTACCCTTCCCAAAGGACATCAGGCGGGACATGACTACTGCAGCCCAAACCATTTTCCGAAAAATGGAAGAAAAAGACTGGAGGGGGAAACCCCCTTACATCACTGGGGTAGAAGAGACCGGGTTTAGTATAAAGGTTTTTTTTTTTGAAGTGGCAACACTAATTTATTGTAAAAGGTAGACCCAGAATAGTGTGCAGATTTTTAATTTTCTTAATCTACTGGTGCTACCAATCAAAGTACCAACCCACAGTTGCCAACCCTCCCTTTTCTCCTGGGAATCAGGATCCAAAGGGGGTGGGCACATAGGGTTATGCAACTCCTGTCTCCAAAAGGGATGGGACGGGGCTAAAATCTCCCCGAATTGGAAGAAAAAAGGTAGACAAGGATGCACTAATGTATGCATATTAGTGTGCATGTTCACCCTCCTGTTTGTACCATGTGATTCCACAACATGGCGGCAGGGGGTTGCACTCCTAAATGCCATGCCGCTGGTTGGAGTGGTGCAGGGTAAGATGGGGAAGCCCTGTAGAAGACAGCAGATACAAGTTGGTGCTTTCACACAGATGCATGAAAGGAGCAGACTCGTGTTGACATAGTTGACATGGTTTTCCTGCCAAGTGTATAAAAGGGGGGTTCCCTAATAAAGGGGGTCCCAAAAAAACTTTAAAAAATGTGAGGGGCCAACCAAAGAAGGTGAGGAGATAGGGAGGGGTTTGGAAAGCCCTCCCCATTAGCAAATTTTTAATGGAAGAGACAACTTGTATCCCAAAATGTTGGGAACAAAGAACTGTGTTGTGAAGCCACCAGGTTTTGAAGGCTCCTTCTAACCCTGGTCATTGTACTGAGCTGATATATAGCAATGTGTACGCGTCTTACTTTTCCATGCAATTCCTCCTTTTCTTATATACTTAATTTATTTAAACTCTCCCAGGATCCAGGTCCTTCTTTTTTATAGCAGTAATACAGTGATCACTGACACTTCCAAGGCTTCTGGATTTGAGTGAAGACCCTCTGGGGCATTTCCATCTCCAGACCTGACCATTATCCGTCAGCTCTGACCATTAATCAGACCTTTGCATGGGATTTTACAATGAATTACTGATTTCCAGAGAAGAACACCTTTAATCTCCTCATCAGGAACAAGAGCGGTGTCTTTACCTCTTTAATGTAGGTTAATAGAGTTGACTGACATCTGTTGGGTTCAGATTTTTGGAACCTAGGAATAGAATGGAATAAATCAATCTTTGCATAAAGGATGAGCAATCATTTATATAATTGGGGGGAAAAATAAGACTCTAGTTGGATTAGTGTCACTAATTATATCTTGTTGGTGCTGTGAGTGCATGACTGTGCTGGAAATTAGTGCTGCTAATTCAGTTAATGAAACAAATAATGAGCATGCTGCAGTAGGGGATTATTACTGGTGCTGTCAGTATATTGACTTGTCTGGTACTACTGACTTCTATGACATGGATGAAACCATATTTGCATGAGGTGGCCAATGGCAGCATGAATTTGCCGATAATACTAGCAAAATCGGGTGGATATTGTCCACTCATATGGGCATGGTTTCAAACACATGTGGTGGCCACAACCTAGTACATACAGTTGAAACCAGAAGTTTACATACACTCTATAAAAAGACACATCTGCAGGTTTTTCTCACTCTCTGACATGAAATCAGAATAAACCTTCCCCCTTTTTTGGTCAATTAGGAACCCAAAATTAAATTTTTATTTGCCAAATGCCAGAACAATGGAAGAGAGAGAAGGAAGGGGGGAAGAGAGAGAGGAGAGAAGAGAGAGAGAGGAGGAAAAAATGTTTTAAGGTATTTTTATTACTTTCTGCAAAGTCAAAGTTTTCCCTAAATTTCATTAGTATTTGGTAGCATTGCCTTAAACGTATGGGGTTGGGTCAAACTTTTTGGATATCCTTCCACAAGCTTCTCACAATAGTTGGTAGGAATGTTGGTCCATTCCTCCTGACAGAAATGGTGTGACTGAGCCATGTTTGTAGGTCGCCTTGCTCACAACTGCCTTTTCAGCTTTGCCCATAAATAGTACTGAGATCAGGGCTTCGTAATGGCCACTCTAAAACATTGACTTGGCTGTCCTTTAGCCACTTTGTAACCAGTTTGGCAGTAGCTTTGGGTCATTGTCCATTTGGAAGACCCATTTTCGCCCAAGCTTTAACGTCCTGGCTTATGCTTTGAGATGTTGCTTCTGTATTGCCACATAATCTTTCCTCATGATGCCATCTATTTTGCGAAATGCACCAGTCCCTCCTGCAGCAAAATAACCCCACAACATGATGCTGCCACCCCTGTGTTTCACAGTTGGGATGGGGCTCTTAGGCTTCCGAGCTTCTCCCTTTTTCCTCCAAATGTAACAATGGTCATTATGGCCAAACCATTTCGTCAGACCACAGAGCATGTCTACAGAAATGTAGGTCTTTGTTCCTGTGTGCATTTGAAAATATTAATCTGGCTTTTACATGTTTCTTTTGGAGTAATGGCTTCTTCCTGGCAGAGTGGCCTTTCAGCCCATGTTGATACAGTACATGTTTCACTGTGGATAATGACACAATCTTACCAGCTTCCGCCAGCATTTTCACAAGGTCTTTTGCTTTTGTTCTTGGGTTGATATGCACATGCCGAACACAGATCACATCTCCTTCCTGAGCGGTATGATGGCTGGACATTCCCATCTTATTTGTACTTGCGAATAATTGTTTGTAAAGATGAACGAATCACATTCAGGTATCTGGAAACTGCACCCAAGGATGATCCAGACTTGTGCACGTCCAATTCTCTTCCTGATATCTTTGCTGATTTCTTTAGACTTTCCCATGATAACACAGAAGCAGTGTTTTTCTGGTTTGTATTTAAAATACATCCACAGCTGTGTTTCTAATTAGCTCAGATATTGCCAATAAATTATCTCTCATTATTCTGGAATTTGACAAATATAAATAATTTTGGTTCCTAATTGACCCAAAACGGTTAAGATTTATTCTGATTTCATGTCAGATAATGAGAAAAACATGCAGATTAGTCTTTTTATAAACTTCTGGTTTCAGCTGTACATAATTCTAATTATTACTTGATACTCTTTATCTATTTTTCATTTTATGTTGCTTGTTTGGTGAAATTTCTCTGCTTTTGATGGAAAGATTAAGATCTTCAAAAAACAGAATCCTAGTGGAAAACTCAATCAGTGGGATCCATCAAGATACTTTAGATACATCATACTAATAATTGATCTGCAAAGAGAAGACTTGTGAACAGTAGTGTAGATCGAACCGTTCGAGAAAAGTTAAATTGGAGTCAAACTTCACGAATTTTTAGAACTTGAGCCAAACCGAACATTATACTGTTCGTTCCAGTAAATATTTGCGTTCCACACCCTATTTTAATAGTTTTCATGTCCAAAAATTGGCAGCGCCGCGGCAGTTTTTAGGCACATTAAATCTGTGTAAAGTGCGCCAGAAAATACGATCCTCTCACAAATCTGCAGTCAGGTATACCTTGCATAGTAAACTTAATGTGCCTAAAAATCGCCAAATCATGGCATATAGCATATCATTGGTAGTGTATGTAATGTGCCTATTAAGGCGCATTGTGCAATGGAAGCGCATAACATATCATCACTAGTTTATGTAATGCGCCTCAATAGGTGCATGATGTTATGGAGGTGCACAGCGTATCATTTTTAGGCGCATTACAATGTGTCGTGCCCGGCGTATAATGCGCCTAGTTTTGGTTTACTGTTATGGATGGTAATTACAGCTTCTCCTCATCTGTATAGGTATAAAAATTAACCCAAACATCTTCTCCCATAGACTTTAATGGGTTTCGAGTTTGAGTCGAACCTCGAACCGAACACACAAAAGTTCAAGGTTCAAATCGAACTCGAACATTTTACTGTTCGCTCATCACTAAGTGATCAGAGCCTAACAGATTGGAAGTTGTGCATCACAAGCTGGTAAAATATAGTCCAAATTAATACTGCCAATATTACTACTAATCCGTGTTAGCAGCATGTCCTCAATAACAATACCTGTAGCAGAGTCCTTCCTCACAAACAGTGGTAGCAAAGTGCTTTAACATGTAGATGTAGCAAAATTAAAAGGGGTTTTCCAGGTTGTTTTTTAAGTTTAATTAAGGTCATTATGGAAAAAGTCATCTTACTACACTTAATTGAATTGATAGGTGTTTTATATTATGTGTTTTAATATTACTGACCTATAATGTTTATTCCCGTAAGTGATTATGCTCTGTTCGGAATGCCACCCCTTACTACTACATACACATTAGAAGTACATAAAATTATCTGCTGGCCACAGGCTCAGACTTGCCCACAGAGGAGCAGGGGAATCATGATTGAATAGGGCCCGGGGCAAGCGGGGCTGCTTTCAAAGAGAGAAAAAAGCAAAGCAAATGCACTTGTAGTTGGGCAGTATGTACATATTGAGGGTGGGCCAAGCCCCAAACCCCAGCTGGGCCCAAAGACACCCCTCTGTATGCAAAAGGTAAAATTGCTCCAAAATTATTTAATTAAGAACAGGCTTGGACTTGCCCACAGAGGAGCAGGTGAATCCTCCATGAGTCCCTGGGCAAGCTGGGCCACTGAGAACGGTAGGCCTGGGGCTGCATTTCAGGGGGAAAGAGAGGAAAAAAGCAAGAGGCAAAATGCAAGCGTCATGTGCAGTCATGTACAGCAGCTGTAGCGTGGGCCCCAAGAATTAACTCCACTGGTGGGCTCCAGGCACCCCAGTCCAACACTGGCTGAACATATGTGATATGAGGTTTCGTTTGAGGAGGGTGGTGGCAGCTATCTATAGAAGCATCGGCCTCCTGACTGACTTCCTCGCATGACCAGTAGATAATTAACTTCCGGAAGAAAACATCAAGCTATACAAGGTAGTATGACACTGCATTCAGGGAGGGCAGTGGGCGGCTACACTATAGAAGCATCAATCTCCTGACTGGCACACATGCCGGACAGATAATGATCTACTGGGCGCCTGTCAGGGGCTGGTGCTTCTATAATGTATGTAGTAGTAAGGGGAGACATTCCGAACATAAACACAGTACGGTCAATAATGTTAAAGCACATAATATAAAACTCCTATCAATTCAATTAAGTGCAGTTAGATTTTTTTCCCCCCAAAATTAAATAAGAAAGAAAAGGACCTGTCCTCTCTTTTGGACAATTTCCCCGAAGTAGGAAGCATGAATTTCCATTAGGACTACTGAACTGGCCAATTTAGCCAATGGAGAACCATGTGTTGATGTATTTCTTCAGTTAGTCACACCACATGCTACAGTGGAAACAATTGATCCCCTAGCTACATAAACTGTCTCCTGTGTCCAGTGTCCGGATGTCCTGCCAGTAATTATATATTCATCTAAGACGTGCTAATCTGGCAAAAATTGCCTGATGGACCTTTTCAGAGGATTCATGATAATATTTATTAGTCCAGGGAGCAGCTAGTCCCACATTCAATTATGAAGAGCACAGTCTTTGCTAGTGCCTGTCCGTCATGGAGCTTCATCAAGGTCCCTGGCAAATTCTAATTAATGATGGGTAGTGACCTCTAGCCCTCCGGCACATCAATATCAAAAGATATAAAATAACAATGAGTGTGCGGCCCCGAGCCAGCCCATCACTTTATTCCACAGTTACCGGCTACTGGGATAAGTTGCTCTCCATACAGTCTGAAGAGCTGTAAATCAGGACAGTTAATATTTTAGTACTATTAATATTTGATGTTACTTTGTGATTATTATAAATCTATCTTTTGGTGTTTAGTTAAATCCTTATATGCAAATGATAGTAATATAGGCAGTTAAAATTAGTTCATCTAACTCTGCTGCCAGAAAATTAGCTGCAGAACCTTATCTCATTAGTTTCAGAAGGAGGTAGTGCAGTATCGAGGACGGGAGGTCAACTTTATGTGTCCTTTGTTCCAATTAATAAAACTTTCCCTTTTCTTAATCTTTAACAGCATTTTACTTATTAGAGCAGTAATTTGGGCTTCAAAGCTGCTCTTCCTGTTTTAGTTGGGGACACTCAGACATGTTAGAAGCTACGGAGAGTCATTTCTTGTCACAGGGTCACCCATCTACATGCAAGTAGACAGAAAAACGCTCATCTGGTCTTTCCTCCTCATGTTTGTCATTGATGTCCAAGGACAACCAATATGTACAGTAGAGAAGGTATCTGATTACGGATTGACTAATACCTTTTCTCCATGGTTACGGTGAACCTTCACAGGAGCCACATTGGCAAATAAAGGTATGGGACATGAAGACTGAGCCCAAGATAGTCCTGTTATGACGATAGGATGATGAAATGGATCCCAACTGTCCTGTAGGTCTATCCCTGATCTTCTGTTTTTCCTGTGCATCCTGTCACATAGACAGACAGACCTGCTGTTTATGTTGTGAGCTGCCCCACAGCCCGCACCTCGGCACACTCATGTCCTCTTTCCTCGCATGCTGCCGGGGATGCGGTTTAAATGTTGGGCTTCGGGCACGCTCGTACCTCGGGCTGGCACTTACCTTGCCGCGCTCCTGGTCCGCTGATCTCCTCTGCTGGCCGGTGCGTGCATGCTCTCTAAGGTGTGTGTGAAATTTAAGGGGCCAGCATGCCGGTAATTGCTGGGTGCTGACCCTATATCTTCTGGCCACCTCTCCTGCTTCCTTGCCGGATCAATTGTGCCTTAGCCTTTAGAGAAGGTGTTCCTGAAGTACTCTGTTCTACCGTGTATTCTGACCTCTGTATCCATCCACTGACCGCATTTTGCCTACTGCCTGCCCTGACCTCTTTGCCTGTCCCCGTACGAGTTTGCCTGCTGATTCTGTGCCATGCTACACCTCACCCACCCAACTCATTTCAGGGGTAATGATCCGAGAGCCTCTTGCCACAGCAAGCCCAAACCGCCTCGCGACCGGTCTGGTGGGAAAAATGGGGTCCCTTGGGCTATGTCCCACACGGCTTACAACCAAATTTTGCCCCGTGGATTCCACCAATTGGTTGAATTATAAGGGCCCCCGGTGCAGGTGGGAAGGGCGGTGCAGCCTTCTGCCGGATAGTCGCATTATTCAGGGCGTTTTTGGCCCCCGTGGGTAGGCAAGTGATTTACTTTTTTTTGTCGTGCCGGATTCCCGGGGGGGGAGCCAAATCCAAAACCCGCTTATTTAAAAGTGGACTTCCAAAACTGACGGATTGGGCCCCTATCGCGCAAATCCGGTGACAATAAAAGGCCAACCGCGCGGAAATGGTGGCGGGGACCTTTTTCCTGTCCCTGCAGGGGCCAAAAAACCGTTTCTTGGCCCATGGATTAAATAACTAGGTAGTTACAGTTTCCAGAACTGTGTCCCTTACTCTGTAAGCTGCAGCAGTTTCTGAGCATTTAATGCTCAAATCTGGCAGCGTGCAGCCTGTACTGCCAGAGATGAGTCCAGCTTATTCATGAGCAGTTATTACCCCGGCCCACCCGTGGCTAGCCACACCCACTAACAGCTGATTATACCTATTTCTCTGAATACGTAGAAACCTGTGTATAACCAACAGGTGGGTGGGGATAGCCACAGGTGGGCGGGGCTAACACCTGCTTATGAATAAAGTGGACATCTCTGTGGCAGAACAGGCTGAAAGCTGCTAGATTTGAGCATTTAACGCTCTGAAACTCCTGTATGTTACAAAATAAAGGACACAGCGCTAGAAACAGCATGTCTGTCACTAGTTTGTGCTGTCCTCAGCAAGGGGACATAATCTATGTGACAGGTTCTCTTTAAGTTCACATCTTGTTATGATGAAAACACTTCCCTTTTCTCTCTTCCTCATATTTGTCAAACTTTTGCTTTACTTAGGAGAAGCCATGGGGCTACTATGGAGCCCATTAATCAAGGTCTCAGATATACTCCTCCTGCACCTGCACTAGACCTACAAGCATACCTCCCAACTTTTAGATTTTGCAAAGAGGGACAGATTAGGCCATGCCTCCAACCCAAACCCCCAAAACATGTGACACCCAACAAAGGAAAGCCTCTAACCCACGCCCAAATACGTACATCCCAACTTTTCTAGACCGCCAAAAAGGGGACATTTTCAGGATTGCATTGTAGCCAATGATGAAATATTAAGGAAGTTGTTATGTGAATATACAGGAGGAAGCAATCAAGATACTTTTTAAGGCAAGGGGAGTCGGTTTATTGATGAAAATCTATTTCCCAAATGAAAAAGAAGGGAATTTTTGGAGCTAAGAGGGAAAAGAGGAAAGGGTTAAAAATAGGGACTGTCCCTCCCAAATAGGGACAGTTGGGAGGTATGTACAAGAACCTACAAGAACCTCCGCTAAGTGAAGGGAAAAGCAGCCAAAAGGCTATAGGTCATTTTGTGACATAGATGGCAAGATCAATATATTCTCTCCATGTTTGTGTGGGTTTCCTCGAAGTACTCCAGTTTCCAACACACACCAAAAACAAACAGATAGGTTATTCAGTTTTCACATGATAAAATATGTTCAAATCTGCACCTTTTCTCTCAATCAAAGTCAGTGGTCTATCATTTTGTTTATACTGCACTCGCAGTTTTCCCAAGCTGGTCGACCCAAAATCCAGAAAACTATTTATTTTCCCCCTTTTTTAAAAATTTTAAACCCCCACAGCGATATTAAAGATGAAAACCCTTGGAGGGCGCCAGAGGGGCCCTTTAAATTTAAAGCTTCCCCCGGGGCATTATCATGGATTGATTGGGCAGTTTGTTCCCAAGGCTCGGGGGGGGACCTCGGGTTCATTCATACTTGTCTGTGAAAGTTTTGCTTTTTTTTATGGGGCTCTTTTGGACAAAATTATTTTTTTAGGGGGCAGGGACCATCAAAGCAAATGCCCCCGAGGTAGTTGCCCTTAATGGGGGTAAAATTTTTAAATATTTTAAAGGGAAATTTGGGGCCTAAATCTCTATCGTTCTCAGAGTCCCATTTCAAAACAAAATTATATTGGTCCCTCAACATACAATAGTAATTGGTTCCGGGACGACCATTGTACAGTTGTGTTCAAGATAATAGCATTGTGTTTAAAAAAACAGGAGCTAACCCAAAAAAATCTTTAAATAGTTTTTTTTTTTCCCTGTTTTGGGAAAAACCAATTGCAAACTTTTTTTCTAAATAAAATTCATGATGAAAAAAAAATTGAATATAATTACATGGGGTTACATAGTTTAGTAGGGTTGAAAAAAAACCGGGTCCATCAATTTTAAACCCCAAGGGGGGGTTTAAAAAATTTTTTTTTTGATGGGGGGGAGGCCCCCAAGGGCCCAAAAAGGGCCCAGCCCACCACGGGTTTAAATTTCCCCTGTAACCCACAAGGCAAAAAACCAATCTGTCCAGTGGAGCCCCCCATCTTTTGGACCAAAAGGGTGCCGCCCCCCCAGCCAGACCCAAATTGCTTCTACGTACGCTTTAATATTC
The DNA here is from genome assembly GCA_025379985.1 of Phyllomedusa bahiana. Lineage (NCBI taxonomy): Eukaryota > Metazoa > Chordata > Amphibia > Anura > Hylidae > Phyllomedusa > Phyllomedusa bahiana. Next base: position 73,597 of record JAODAL010015330.1, on the reverse strand, counting down.
TTTGGGTTTCAGGTAGTTTTTTAAGCCTTTCCCCTTGGGAAACCCCCAAGGGTTTCCTTTGCTGTGCCCCAAGCCCCTCGGGCAGCAAAATTCCACAGATTCATGTTTTTTACAGGTAAGAACGCCCCTTTTTCCTTGGAGATTGAACCCTTTTTTTTCTCCACCCCAAAGGGGAATGTCCCCTTGTCTTTTGGGGGGGTTTTACATGAAAAAATTTTCCCCCCCATATTTTTTTGTAGGGTTTACTTTTATTATTTATTAAAAATTAATCATGTTCCCCCGAACCGTCTTTTCCTAAAAATTAAAAAAAGTTCAATTCTACTAACCCTTTCCCCATAAAAAAAGATGCTTTCCCTCCCCCTTTTAAGTTTGGTAAATGCTTTTCAGAAAATAACAAGAAAATTTAACACTGGGCTGTTCCAAAAAAACTGTGTCTACATTTGTTTTTCCCCCCTTGGGATATGTACTTTTTTTTTTGGTTTAGCATTCCCCGTGAATCAGAACCCTTTAAAATTTAAAACTGGGATAACCCCCGGGATTTTTAAAAATCTTGCTTCAAACCCATGTTTTTTAGGGGTCAACCAACTTTTTTGGAACCTGCTACTTTATTCCAGCCCCAAAACCTTTTGACTACCCTCTCAAATTTTTTTGGGATTTTTTTGGTTTTCCCTTTATTTTTTTATTTGCAACCCCCCAAGTCTTGGGGTTTAAGGTCTGGGGAGGCCCTTGGGAAATGCTTTCCCCCAATTTTTCGTTGGGGCTGGAAAAAAAGATTTTCCTCATTTACTGGGGTGTTTAGGGCGGTTTTGTTGTCCCCGTTGAAACACCCAATTTTAAAAAACATTTTCCTCATCAGCGTTTAAAGGGAAATGACCTCTTCAAGGGATTTTTGATATAGCAAACTGGTCCTTATCCCTGGTATACGTTAAAAAGGCCGGGCCATAGTAAAGAAAAAGCCCATAAACCGCCCCCCCAAAAATGTTCACTGTCTTCAGAGTGTTTTCGTGGGTAATTCAAGTTTTGGGGTTTTTCTGATGAAATGTTTGCGGCCCGAAACCCAAAAGGAACCATTTTTTTTTCATCAGTCCACACAAATTGTTTCTCCCCTTCCCTCTTTTGGCCGGTTGATGTGTTTTTTTTGGCAAATTGGGTTTCCCCCTTCCTGCACATGTGTTTTTTTTTCAGTGGGGTTTTGCAGGGGCTTCTTGCAATTGTTTTGCGTTTACCAGTTCTTTTAACTTTCATAGGATCACCTTTAGGCTTTGATTTATCCCCGGAGTGATCATTGGGAGGCCTTTGCCTTTTTGGCTACTGTTCGATCCAAATTTGAATGTTTTCCCTTCCCAATTTTTTTTCCCCTGTCTCTTGGTTTTGGCTTTCCATTTTTAAAAAATTGGAGATCCTTTTTAAAACTGATCAAGGTTTGATCATTTTTTTGGGACTTCTTTTTTTTAAGTTTAAACCCTTTTCCAATCAATGTTTTAATCAGGTAGCTGTTTTTTTTCTTCACAATGCTTGAACGACCCCATATTTCTTAGGGTTTTTAAGGAGAAATGGGATGCCCAAAAAGTGCTTTGGGTTCCCCCCTTAAATGGGGACCCCCCCTGATTTATACCTGGTTTTTTCAACCCGAATGATTTACCTCATCTTTTATCTCCACAATGTATTTTTTTGAAAAACATCCTCTTTCAAATAATTTTTCCCAAATTTCACGGGCCCAAAAAAAGGCCGACCTTTAAAGTGGAGTCCCGTTGGTTTTCTAAAAATCTACTGCCCCAAACTGGAAAATTTGGGTTTGAGGGTTTTGTAAATATCTTTTATGGGCCAAAAAACGTGATTAAATCTGGTTAGTCAAAATTGGACTCCCTATTATTTTGAACACAAACGGGTATGTTAAAACCATAACTCCATGGAAAAACTGGAAATTTTGGTTTTTGAACCCCCAAAATGCACCAATGAAATGCAAAAGGGGATTCTAAAATTTAAAAAAGGGGTTGCCCTCACTCACCCCAATTTTCTTCCCTTTCACCCTGTTTTTTTTGGGGTTTCTTTTTTAAATTTGGGGGGGCGTGTTTTAACTGGTTTCTACTAGGCTGCAGGGGACAGCGTTTTGGGACCCCCAAGTCTGTAACTATAGCGCCCAGGGGCGGGACCCTATCAGGAGAGGTAAAACAGGTCTGTAGCTATAGGACCAGCACTGACACCCTTTAATCAGGGGTTTCAAAAAGGTTTTTAGCTTTTGCGCCCAGCACTGACAGGCTTTCAGGAGAGATAAAAACCAGGTCGTAGCTATAGCGACCTAAAGGATTTAAATTAAAGCCCATACAAGAGGGGATATCAAGGAATAAAAAGGGGCCCGAAAGGGACTGAAATTGAAAATTGATTGGGTTTCTGAAAGATTTTTTAAAACATAAAAAGCAATCCTTGTAGGGGAGAAAAACCCCTTTTAAAATGAAGTGGATACTAACCCGATAAAGTTTTCCTTCCATATAACATCAGAGAGAGCTGCTGGGAAGCTGGAAACCCTATGATGAGGAAGGAGTTTCGGGGGTCATGTACTTTATAACAATGTACAGAAAAAAAAAAAGGCCCTCGCCTGGTGCCTAAAGAACCGCTCATCCTGGGAACATGAAGAGATACAGAAATCTAGTACTGCACTGTACTGTAGAAGGGGACTACCTACCTAATCATAAAAACCCCAAAACTTCTAAAGTATTCAAATAAAGTATGTACCCCTAAACCCAAATTTTGAAAACAACAAAAAAAAGGGAAAAAATGGATTTTTAAAAAATATAATTTTTAATGTGAAATTTAAAAAAGGGGAAAACAAGTATCTTTCAGCACCCATGTAAAAAGAACCAGAAATAAACAATGAATGGAAGGGACCAAAAACAGATACCCTTTTTGGGACCCTAAATGGGGGGGCTAATTAAAGCCCTAGCCTGCAGAAAACGGGGAATATCGCCCTGATGAGGGCGTCCTCCCGGAGCCTAACCCTAATATAACAATGCCCAATAAGGCCCCAGGGGTTCGACATTTTTTCGACCCTCCATTAGTCCCCCCTCAGGGATATTGGATAAAAGGACCAAATAAAGACAAATAACAAAAGCAAATATACAAATGTATATGCCAATAATAAAGGGAGGCATAACAGGTTGCAGATATAGATAAATACTTACAATTCACTGATGTGAGAGAAGGAGGCTCCCTTGAAATAGTTTGTTAAGGCCTCAGAGGTACAAAAATGGGATAGAACAGGGGATGTCTATCGACATAAAAACTCCAAATAAAAACACTGAAGAAAATACAGTAAAAAGGCGCAAACACATAACTATGAACTCACCAAACCGGGAATTACAGGTGACCGTCCTCCCCCTGTATAGGCCACCACTTCGGGAATGAAAGGACCCCGAGCATCTTGCCCGGGGCTAGAAAGCGCACGTTCGGGTCCCTAATCACAGTCAGGGACGAGTGGCCCCTGAAAACGGCACAGGCCACAAACCCGGGGTTTTCGCTACTGCAGTGACCCCCAGAGAGAGCCAAATAATTTTTACCCAAATAAACGGTATTTGAACAGGCAAGTGACTGTGGGGGAAAGGGAGTTTTTTTAAAGAGGGAGAAAGATTAAAAGGGAGAAAAAAACATCCCCAAAAAGCGTATCAGCACCTAGCGACAGACTGACATTAGACTCAAAAAGAAAAGGAAAAGAAAAAAAAAGAAAGGAAAGGTCACAACAGGCCGTGAAGAGATCATAAAAAAGCAATATAACCCAATATTTCATTCAAGCCAGCGGGTGAAAAAAGTGTTCAATGGAAATGTCCAAAAACACTCTCTCTGTACAGTAGTTTCCCCCAAAAAATTTACCATGGTTACAGAAGGAACAATCCGATCAATGCCAATCCAACGCAAACAATTTCCCTTGCCACCATGTACACCAAGCACATGTCGTGCTATTGGCTTGTCTCTTTTGTGGCGAATATCGCCGAGATGTTCTCCAACCTCCCGGGAAATTTTGGATCGTTTTGCCAACAACATCATGCCGCTTTCACATCTAATTAGATATATAAAATTACTTTTTTGCAGCTGATAAAAGGTTTAAATGTGGAACTTTTTTTTGTTCGTTGATCAAGAATGTGGGGCTTTGTGTGAATGGGAGCAGAAATAAAAATCCCCCCAAATAGAAAGATCCTTTGGGTTAAATGAGCCAAGGTTTCTTTTTTAGGGCTAACATAATGATTTTTGGGCCAGAAGACCCCGGAGATTCTTACCACTTAAATGTAACAGAAGGACGGGGGCCCAATAACTCTAAAATCAGGGCCCATTGTCAATATGTGCCAATGACATTTCACGTTTTCCCTAAAAGAGGATGGCATTATCAAACGTACCAATAAAAAGTATAAACAGAATTTTCAATGTATCAGAAGGGTTTTTAGATGTCAGAAGTTAATCGATCCCTGGAAGAGGTATTGCCGAAAAACCTGTCAAAGGGACAAAAAACAGGGTATCCCTTATCCGGAATCTTTGTCTCAGAAGTCCCGCTTCACTTTTGAAGCCCCCTTAACTGTGAGCAATTGCACCTAAGACGCAATTTCTGTCCACGGGGGTTCCTTTTCTTAAGGGGGAAAGGTGATGGTTTCCCCCAGCAAGAAAAAGATTTTGGGGCAGTGGGTTTAGGTACACTGTATTTTTAAAACCCCCGACTGACTCTTTCAAAATTTGGACATCTTAAAAGGGCTAAAGTTTTCCTTTTGAAATTCGGGGTAAATTTTAAGGTTTAGCACTTTGTCATTAAGATACTGAACATTTGTCAAATTTAACCTGCGTACCATCCATATGATGGAAATATCGTCAAAAATACCTCGCCTAATATCCTCTCTGGTGGAGTGGATCATCAACAAAGCGGGGTGGCCTCCCCCCAGCCCCAGATATAAATTTCGAAGGTGGGCAAAAGCACTGCCCATGGGAGTGCCCCGTGCTGGTGGAAACACCTCCATCAAAGAGGAAAAAGTTCTTGGGCAGGGTGAAATTTTCAACAAGTTTCCATAACAAAAATTTTTTTGGGGGCTCCAAACTGTACCCTCTTTAGACAAGAAAAACTCACTGCCTCTAACCCAGATTGTGGGGGGAAATTGAGGTAAGAGGATTCACATTTAGGCTAAAAAAGCCTCGGGGTTAATGGTAACCCACAAGATGTCTAAGTAGATCAGATGGTCTTGAACATAAGAAGGGAGTGATTGAACAAAAGGGACACATTTTATCAAGTAAACCCCGGGAATTCGGGCATGGGGGAGTCATTACCCGGACTATGGGGTGACCCTTAAAAGGGGGATTACCCTTATTCCCTTAGAAGGGCATAGGGGGGGGCTATCTCAAAATTTGGGATACAAAAAATCATTTTAAAAATTTGCTAAGAGAAAATTCCTGGCTTTATTTTGTAAAACTTTTATTCCCCCCTGAAAGGGTTAGTTGGATCAATGTAAGTTTTCCAAAAACAATTTGATCCAATAGGGGGGAATTACACATACCTATACGTGAATATTTAAAATCCAATTTTCTCCCCTTATCGGAAGGTTTTATGCTAGGTCACTTTTTTCAAGAAAGCATCAAAGCGGTTGTTCAGTTTTAAAAAAGTTCTCGTCTTGGACCTCTAATTTGCACACATTTTTCAGAACGAGATCCAAGAAAAACACAAGACGAGATGTCCCCCCAAAGTGGGGGATTCCGGTTTTTTGTCTTCAGGTTAGTAAAAAAGGGGGCCTTTTCCAGTTTTTTTGAGGAAAATCAGTTAGATATAAAAGAGTCTGACATTCGTGGCATTTATGGGGGAAAACCTACCAGTACTCTCACGTTTTTCCCCCAACTGAGAAGAAATATTTTTTCCCAAACCTTAATTTGGACTAAATAAAAGAAGATCTTTCCACCTCTGCAAGTTTTTTCAAAAATACATGTAAAAGAGTACGGACAATTTTGGACCACCCCCTGTACTGAAAAAGGAGGCGCTACTTGACCACCAATCACTGCATGCACTTCACAATACCCTTAAGAGCAGTACAGGAATGTGTACCAACACGTACTGTAGAGAGGGGCTACTAACGCCAAACACTGATTCCTGTAAACATGAAAGCAGTACAGAACATGTAGTACCGCCTGTACTGTAGGAGGGGGTACTAGCCACCAACACTGATGCACTTCCCCTAATACAGTAAAGGGATACAGACATGTGGTACCCCCACTGTATGTAAAGGCGCTATAACGCCCAAACACCATTACCTACTAATACATGTAAAGCAGTACAGGACATGTAGTACCGCACTGTACTGTAGAGAGTCGCTATAGACGCCAATCACTGCTGTACCCACTAATACATTCAAGCAGTACGGACATGTAGTACCGCATGTATGTAAGAGCCCTAAGCCCCAATCACTGCATGCACCAAAACCCAATACATTTGAGCAGTACAGGACAAGTGTACCACCTGTACGTAGGGAGGCGCTACTAGACCACCAATCACCGCATGTACCTCACTGATACAGAGGTTTTACAAGTAAAATGTTCATGATAATTGGTTGGATCTTCAATCAATCACATGAGCCGCAGATCAGCAGTGTCTGGGACATTGTACAGGGAGTGTGATATCAAGATACGATGTCCCAGGAAAGACCATTGTCTGTTGAAAGTATTGTATTCTGAGACCATTGTAACTTGACCACTTTATACTGCATACAAACCATAGGTTACCTAACCAAGTTTCCAAATGATCCAGTAACTTTTCCATTGAAATGTTTGACTAGTACCATTTGTATATTATAGTATAAATGGCACAGTATGGAAATTCAACAAAGGGAAGGCTTCATTTAAGATCCTCCATAATTACTTTGCAACATCAGATTGTTCTCTTTACCTTCTGCCACAGCACATCTGAGGGCACCTCCGGATAGTTGTTGTCCAAAATAACGTCCAACTGAGACCTCATCCCAGTAAAGACATTCTCTTGGCAATCGAGATAGGAGACACCCAAAGCTGCAATGGGCCCCTTTTCCCTCACAAAATGTAACTCCTTCAAAGACCCCATTCCCACCCACTGTTATGACAGCTTTGCTCTACAAACAAATGGAAAAAGAGAGAAGAAATGACATAAAAAGCTGCTCCTTTCCTCTCCCTTCTGCCCTAGTCCCTAAGTCCTGAGCGCAACATTAAACCTCCTTCCCCATTCTCCTCCATTTGGCCTGTCCTGGTGCTGTGCATTTTCCCAAGTCATTTGACCCTCATCTAAGCTTTACACTGATCCCGGACTGTTCTTGACATTTTGAAGCATGAGAAGTTACACCACATCCATAAACTGTACGATATGAGTATGACAACACTTCCTGCCATGATATTTCTATCTAGTACCAAAGAAAATAGAATAGTACACAGGTCCTATCACTACTTAAAGGGGTTGTATCATTTCATTAAATGGTCTTCAGAATAAGGGGACAGTGAAAACAAGCAACTTTGCAATTAGATGTCATTTGTAAAGCTGTCTTGTTTTCACAGTCTGCCTTACAGTGGTGGCCAAAAGTATTGGCACCCCTGCAATTCTGTCAGATAATACTCAGTTTCTTCCTGAAAATGATTGCAATCACAAATTCTTTGGTATTATTATCTTCATTTAATTTGCCTTCAATGGAAAAACCACAAAAGAAATTGTCATAAACCAAATTGGATAAAATTCCGGCACCAAACATAAAAAGGGGGTGGACAAAATATTGGCACTGTTTGAAAAAATCATGTGTTTTCTCTAATTTGTGTAATAACGCACCTGTAACTTCCTGGGCCCCTAACAGGTGTTGGCAATAACAAATCACGCTTGCACCATTTTGACATAGATTAAAGTTGACTCAACCTCTTCCTGTGTCCTTTTGTTGGACCACATTGACAGGGAAAAAGAAAGAAGACAAAAAACTGTCGAGACTTGGAACCCAAAAATTTGAGGAAGCCTGACAATCTAAAGGGCTACAATCCATCTCCAAGACCTGAATGTTCCTGTGTCACCGTCGCGTGCATCGAAGTGTAAAGCCCATGGCACGTGGCTAACCCCCCCATGGCACTGTGGCTAACCTCCCCAGGGCACTGTGGCTAACCTCCCAAGGGCGCTGTGGTACCTCCCTAGGGCACTGTGGCAAACCTCCCATGGACTGGGGCTAACCCCCCCTGGAAATGGGGCTAACCCTCCCAGGGCACTGTGGCAACCTCCCAAATTTAAAGCCCAGGGCACTGGGGGCTAACCTCCCTAGATTAAAGCCCATGGCACTTGGCTAACCTCCCTGATGTGGACGGAAAAGAAAAATTGACGAGAGATTTCAACGAAAGATTGTCGATGGGGGATAAAGAACCTCGACTAACCCCAAACAAGTTCAAGCTGCCCTGCATCCGAGGGTACAACAATGTCACCCGTCATCTGTGGGGCGTCTAAATAAAAGGGACTGTATGGGGGATACCCGGAAGACCCCACTTCTTACCCCGAGACATAAAAAAGCCGGCGGGAGTTTGCCCAAACTTTACCTGAAAAGCCAAAAGCTTTTGGAAAATGTTCTCTGGTCAGATAAACAAAAAGAGCTTTTGGGAAAAGGCATCAACATAGAGTTTACGGGAAAAAAACAGAGGCATTCAAAGAAAAGAACACGGCCCACAGTCAAACAGGGGCGGGGGTTTCCCTATTTTTTGGGTTTGCTTTGCTCCCTCTGGCACGGGACGGGGGCTTGACCCTGTCTGACATTATGAATCTGAAAACTACCAACAAATTTTGCAGCAAATGTAGGGCCCAGTTTAGAAACGGTCCCCCCCCAGAGGTCATGGGGCTTCCAGCAACAAGACCCAAACCACTTTAAAAAGCACTATAAAAAAGGTTGAGAGAAAGCACTGGGACTTTTAAAGGCAGCAAAGATCCCAAACCCGAATCCCATAGAACCCTTGGGGGGAATTCCCAAAAAAGGCGGGGTTTGGAAAGGCGCCCTGCAAATCTCAGGGACCTGGAACAGTTTTTCCAAAGAAAAGGTCTAAAATCCCCGCAAGCATTGTAAAAACTCATTGATGGTACCGAAGCGGTTTTCGCGTTATTTTTTTGGGTAAAGGTTTTTTCAACAATAATTAGCTGAGGGCCAATACTTTTGTCCGCCCCTTTTTGGATTTTGTTTGAAATATCAAGGGTTTGATTTTTGATTCGTTCCTTTTGTTTTTTTTCATTCAACAAAATAAATTAAAATATTAATACCCAAAAAATTTTTTTGATTGCAATCTTTTTGGAAAAAACGGTATTATCGACAGAATTTTCAAGGGGGCCAATATTTTGGCCACCACTTATCTTCGTTTTTTTAAACACTGTTTTCCCCATGCTGGTCGGATTCCTCCTCCTTTCATGTCATTGGCTGATGGCTCTACTAATTTACATTCTGTCTGGCCCCCGGTCGTATTCACAGGAGCGCGCATTCCTGCCTCTCTCACTCAGAATAAGTGGCCGGGAGCATTTCCCTCTGCACAGCCAGAAGAAACACACTAACACTGCAGCGGTTTCTACAATCAGAAAACAGCAGAATTGTGCCTCGGTGTCTAAATGCTCCTGCGTGTAAACATAGCAGGGAGATCTGTGCTGCTCATCCAGTCTTCATAGAAGACTGGATTCAACTGTAACAAACCTCCAGCTGTGAGAGGAGAAGAGATCAGTGCTCTGAGTTCATAGAAGACTGTCTAGACTGAATGCAGGCCTATGGTATGTAAACAGCTCTTACAAAATAAGACTGCATAGGGAGAGGAACGACACACTGACATGTGGACAGAGAGGGGGGAAGAACACACTGACTTGGGAGCGAGCATGAACAGTGAAGGGGGATGATGTCATTCCCCTTCAGTTAAGAAAAACCCAGCTAGGAGGGGAAGAAACGCCCCTGGATTTCAGGAAATGAGAGAATCAAGCTTCAAGAAAACAGCCGAATTGATGAAGCGATACATCCCCTTTAAGTGTTTGTCAATGGCCCTAATTCCATGGTCAGCAAAAACGTCATTTATAAACTGATTGCTAAATATGATTGCTTTCTTGTTGCTATATTTCTTTAGTAGTGGTGTCCAGTTTTGTGCTGGTTGGCTTGGAAGTTTGATTTCAGCCATGTGTTATGGGAGTACTGAGATTGAGTTGCAATTTTTTATTGAACTATCTCTATGCAAACCCAGCCCTGTCTTTTTAAGTAAAAGCAAAAGTTTAAGTTAGCAGCAACCAGACAATAACTCTTGGTGTCTAATAAAATTACTCCTGGTAATAGATTGCTTTAATTAGTTTGTTTTTTAAAACCATTGCTAGACTCGGTGTTTGAGCAGGAGGTCTTTACCTAATTCCATAATTCAATCTATCATAACTATAATAATGAGGTCTCGGTGTTGTTTTGTTAGACGAGCTTGTAGCTGCAATGTGGAAAATTGTGATCAGGAGAGTAATGAGTATGATTACGCCTGGAAATGTAACTCTTATATTCATGGATTCTGATACCTTGGCACACAATGGAGCGTGAAGGATACAACACATAATGGAGCTATGTTATTTTCATGATCAGTCCTCGCTGTGGTTGGCTTATACTGGCACAGTAAAGATTAGGTCAGGCTTTCTGTCGATAGCACGATGGAAAATTCACCTCGACATGTAAAAGAGTTCGACCTTCTTCTTTTTACACCAAGAGGTACATTAATCTCCATTAAGTGCAGCTAATCTAAGTAGACATCTCATTTTCACAATTAAGCATTGCATGTAAAGCCTGGACCTGGTAAAGGTTGCAAAGGAGATTAGATGTTATGTACTAATTTGTTGTCGTAGATGCATGGAGGGGTTGATTTTTAGGGTGCTTTCACACGCAGCTGAGTTTTTGATGCATTTTTCGGATGCGTTTTTTGTGCAATTAATGCTGTACATGTAATTAGTGCTGTACATTTCTGCACAAAAAAACGCACTGTGTGAAAGCACCCTAAACATGTTCTGCCTTCCTTCTAAGGATGCTTTCACACAGTGCGTTTTTTGGTGCATTTTTGATGCAGTTTTTATGCAGAAATGTACAGTATTAATTGCTTTGCAATTCTGCACAAAAAATGCATCCAAAAAATGCATCAAAAATGCAGGTGGTGTGAAAGCACCCTAAAAAAGAACTACCGTCCAATGGTTATGTTTGATTTTGCAGCTGAGCCTCATCCACTTCATTGGAGCTGAAAGATCAAACACAATCCATGCAAAGCTGTGCCCTTGTTCCTGGAAGAAAGCAGCCATGTTTTTTAAATCCTGGACAACACCATGAAGTGCTCTCAGAGGTATATTTATGGTGCATTCATGTTTGTTATTTTATCTTTGGTTGACTTGACAGTGAAACCCCTTGAGCTCCCCAGAGATCTGCTTCTCTTTCCTTCCAGGTTCTCATCCTGACACGCAGAAGAGGCTCTTGCTCTTTCCCTTGACCCTTTCCAGTGCCTCGGGATGAGAACCTGGAAGGAAAGAGAAGCAGATCTCTGGGGAGCTCATATCTTGGGCAGTTTTACACTTTGCATATGGTCTACCTACATCTCATTAGTACAGAGCTGACTGAACCCTTTATACTGTAGACTCCATGAACACAATGCTTCCATATTCATAATACCCTAAAGGGGTTATCCAAAAGTTTTAAAAGCTTCCTTACCACTCGCAATGTCATACAATAAAAAATTAGTCGTTACTCACTTCTCCAACCATCTCTGTTCCAGCTCCACCAGAGCTCCTGTGCTCCTGTGTTCCAGCCTGGTTTCCCAACGATGCCGTCATGTTCGTGGCTCACATGATACTGCAGTCATTCACATGCCTCCATTTGGGCACTTTACTGCTGAGGCCAGTATTTGCCTGCATTGCTATGTTAGCCATGAACGTGACTTCATTGGCAGGGGAACGGTGGGGGACGACAGAGCTGCTGTGGTGCTGGAACAGTGGTGGTGAGAGTGATGAGCACTGACTAAACTTTAAAGGGGTTTTCTCACCACAATGATTATCTTTCAGCATGTAAGAAAAAGTTAATGAAGACTATTCCAAAATACAATGCTGTTTTGATTTTGCTTTGATCAGTGGATAAAGAAGATTTTATCTCCTCTTAAACTTTGTCCCCACGGCACAGGTTTTCAGCCGGTTTTATGGTTTTTGAAAACAGTCTGCAAACCGGCTGACAAACTTTAAAATGGACCGATATGGAGAACCCGCTGCACAGGTTTTCCGCCCGGTGGTTTCTCAGACCGCCAGCGGTACGAAAAACATAGAACATGTTCATTCTTCCGTCCGGTTTTTGGACGGAATGTGAACTTGTCTATGTGAAGGGAGAGGACTTTTCTCCACTAATTGCGGAGAAAATCCGCCCCCTTGCGGCCGTGTGCACAGCCCGAAAACAGTGCACATACCAGTCGGATGAACCGACCAATATTTGTCCTGTGCCGTGGGGACACGCCCTTAGTTTCTCTGGTTACCATCCATCTCTCTCTTCTCTGTCTCATATCTGATTGACTCAAGTTGCTGTCAGTCAGTTCTGGCCATGGTGAGTCCCTTCCTGCAGAGTTTTACCTTTAGCAATTAAGTTTATTTCAAATAATGAAAAAGATGTACGAGTACAGCTCACCAGACTCCTCGGGTGATACGGGGTCCGCTCCTCTGCTTGTTGTCCCGGTACGGTGCAACTGGAAATCCTACCGGCCAAAGATGTGATGATAAATGAACATAAATCCATAGTAATCCAGCACTCGTGCACACGGGGTATTAAGGGCTGAGGAGCAAGCCTGAAACGCGTAAACTGACATGGAGTTTGGATGTTTTTAACCATGTTTTTATGGATTCTTCAATAAAGAGTGAACTTTCTTTACATTTATAATACCCTGTGTGCACGAGTGCTGGATTACTATGGAATTTTGTTCAATTAAGTTTATTTACCTAACTAAAAGAGAAGCTTTCACTCTTTAGAGCTCTGCAACTTTGTGTATCACACTTTATAAATCTCTTGCACTCGTCAATGTAACAGGAATATTTAGGAACAGCAGAGCTGATATGTCAATCACTACTATAAACCCGCCCACAGCTAGAACAGGAAGTATGAATCTAAAGCTGGCTGTGGTTCTGTAAAACTGCAAAATGAGAAAAACACTTTAATTCTAACACAGTGGGGACACTAAGGAAATTTCCAGAGGACTTGGAAAATCATTTTAATCCTGAAAAGGTCCCATTTTCTGCAATCACTTTCAGTCCTAGTTTGCCTGATGCTTTTTTTCCCCCTTTGTTCATCATCTTCTTGCAGAGCTTTCATGGTTTTTGAGCACCTGCCTTCAAATAACTTTGAGCGACTTACTGATATCTTTGTTTTAGTCTCTAAAACCCACAGAGGAATTATTAATCTGACAAAAGTCTTGATTTTCGGAAAATTTACTAAGAAAACCGAGATATAAAACATGTCGTATCTTTTCACATAACAGTTTTTCTTCTTTCATGTTCTTCCTCCTTGGGTAGACATGATTCCCCATAGAAATCAGGGGGAGGAACATGAATGAAAAGATAACATCACAAAAAAGCATTTTCCAGAGTTCTTGTCAATTGTTATCTTTAATTACAGGAGTAACTCCCCTGCTTCTTGCTGACAGCAATCTCTACCTAGCAATTACATTGTGACAGGCTGCTCACCACAACAGCTACACCGAGGGAAGGCTGATGTGTGCGTCTGAGTGTGATGCTGACGGCTTCCTTTTGTGTTTCTCTGGAGCTTGTCAGTACCACTGATAGACTAAATACTAACAGCGAGCGCGCTTTTCATCTTTTCTCCATCATTGTAAAATCACTACCCCCTGCTATAGAACAGGGGCTCGGCTGTGTAAATTTGCATCACAATGACTTGCGGGAAGCATAAGCCTCACAGAAGAACATCATAACCGAGAGCTGGAAGAACAACGTAACCCAGCAAACTCTGAGGTCGACTTTTAGCAAGAGTTTGATATGGTTTCTTCATATCATTTGGTGAAAAGCAATGCACATAAACTACTCTCCACTGACTTACACCTGGAAGACACTAGCTTCCTGTTTTTTTGGTTGAGATCAAGTTTAGTGTCTTCCGGTTTTGCACTTGCTCGAAGCTGGAAGGGTACTGGAGAAGAAGATGGTTAGACTCAGGAATTGGCAATCCTTCTGGAGACGTCCCTTAAAGGGGATTTGCCAGGATGCAAGTTACTTACCTCGTTATCAGCACAGGGAGAACGTCAACAAATCACACTGAGTCATGAAGGCTGCAGGGGAGAGAGGGAGGGGGTGAGCAGAGAGTGAGGAAGAAGGAGCGTCTCAAAACGTAACTAAAATAATGACATTGCAACAGTGCAGACACAGCAGACACAGACACAGCCTCATAGACTGCACTTCTACCCAGCCCCTTTCATTTTGCCCTGTCATCAGATAAGAAGTGATTCACGCAAGCGCGGCCTGTCAGCTCCTTGGTCGCGTCTAGTGGAAGCTTTCAGGTAACTAAGGCTTCACTTTTTGTAATCACATATTTTTAGAAAAGTGATTAAATACCCATTTTGGAGGATCCCACGTCAACATTACATCGTGGCAAAACCCCTTTAAAGGGCCGTTCACACTGCTTATTCTGGGACTGATTCCAGCCGTACTGCACGCCGTATTTGCGCTGTAGTACGGCGGGAATCCATTCCAGTCATTACGGTAATCCACAGTTCTCATAGAGAACTATGGATTCCGTCTCTTCTCCCCGCTCGGCGAATATGCCGCGGGGGGAGAAAGTGACATGCACATTATTTACGGCGTGTACGCGCCGTGAATAATGAGTGTCTATGGGGCCGGCGAGCTGCCGGCCCCCCGCCCCCGCTGCACGGCTGCCGGCGTAATTGCGGGGCGAAATCCGTTCCGCAATTATGTCGGCTTTAAGCTGTGTGAACAAGGCCTAAGTCGGCGACCTTGCAACAATCCCGGTCAACGGGAGCGCGGTGACCTTTTTGACCTGCTCATCATTCTGGGTGGACAAAGGTTCCCCAATTTGTAACCATTTAGATTTCGAAACACTCAGTTCCTGGTCCTCATTTTGCAGATTTCAGGGATTGGTGCATAAAAAACAAAAAAATCTGTTCTTATCCTAGTATAGGAGCCATTGGTAATGGGTAAGTAAAAACACAGGAAGACTGCACATTCTGGGTATATGCAGGGTGGCCCAATGCTTTCCAGCATGTGACCCTGGTCTCCTGAAAGCTTTTAGGTGAAAGAAGATTGAAAGCTGGAGGTCTGACGTGTGCTAGGAGTGGTGACCCTGGGGTGCCACAGTGTCTCACAAAAGTGAGTACACCCCTCACATTTTTGTAAATATTGTATTATATCTTATATATGGGTCAACACAGAAGATATGACACTTTAATACAATGTAAAGTAGTCAGTGTACAGCTTGTATAATAGTGTAAATTTGATGTGTCCTCAAAAGAACTGAACATAAAGCCATCAATGTCTAAACTGCCTACAACAAAAGTGAGTACACCCCTAAGTGAATATGGACAAACTGTGCTCAAAGTGTCAGTATTTTGTGTGGGCACCATTATTTTCCAGCACTGCCTTAACTCTCTTGGGCATGGAGTTTACTTTACAGCCACTAGAACGCTCTCTAACTCTCCAATCCTCCATGACGACATCACGGAGCTGCTGGATGTTAGAGACCTTGCGCTCCTCCACCTTCCATTTGAGGATGCCCCATAGATGCTCAATAGGGTTTAGGTCTGAAGACATGCTTGGCCAGTCATGCACCTTTTGCCTTCATTTTCTTTAGCAAGGCAGTGGTCATCTTGAAGGTGTGTTTGGAGATATCATGTTGGAATACTGCCCTGCAGCCCTGAAGGGATGGGATCATGCTCTGGTTCAGGATGTCACAGTACAAGTTGGCATACATGGTTCCCTCAATGAACTGTAGCTCCCCACAGCTGACAGCACTCATGCAGCCACAAACCATGACACTCCCACCACCATGCTTGACTGTAGGCAGGCACAATTGTCTTTGTGCTCCTCACCTGGTTGCCTGCACACACGCTTGACACCATCTGAATCAAATAACTTTATCTGGCTGTCATTAGACCACAGAACATGCTTCCAGTAATTCCTGTCCTTAGTCTTCTTGTCTTCAGCAAACTGTTTGCAGGCTTTCTTGTACATCTTCTTTAAAAAAAAGTCATTCTTCTGGGATGACAGCAATGCAGACCAATTTGATGCCGTCTGCAGCTTATGATCTGAGCACTGGCACGTTGACCCCCACCCTTTTAACCTATGCATCCCCATTCATGAGAAATTACTCTGGTGTATAGTACACCTAGGGCCGCGTGGGCAACCTTACCAGTCTGTCGTGGAGCCTATACTGGATGGAGGCAAGGAGTACTTGCTTGCCTCCCATAGTTTCATTACTGTGAAGCATGGCAGGGAGCCAGTCTGCATGTTAAACATTAGTGACCAGCCTATTTGGTTGAACAAATACCAGACTGTTGCCAAATTGATCCATTTTGAATATAGTGGTATTGTCCAGTCTGACTCTACAGCTACTGAATACCCCTGCTGAGTAGAAGGAGGGTGGCCTGAAGGTTGCTAGGGAGCATGAGGCTGCTTTCACTAAACACTCCACAGATTTTGGGATTCAACACACCATCCCTACTGGGTCCCACCCATTAATGAAAGATACAAGCCTGTACCACCAGCCATGTTCCAGCAAGTGAAACAGCAAGTGAATGGCAAGCAAGCCTCTTATGTAACTTATGACAGTCATAGCCATTGGGCTGCACCCATACTGCTTGTGCATAAAAAGGATGGCACAATTCGATTCTGGATAGACTATCGCAGATTAAATAATATCACCCATAATAATGCATATCCTTTGCCTAGAATAGAGGAGTCCCTAACAACCCTGGGCTTGGCTGCATTCTCTTCCTCTTTTGACTTAACTAGTGGGTACTGGCAGGTCCAAGGCTTTTGAGGACTGGGAGAAGACAGCATTTACTACACCTATTGGTGGCCTGTGTAACGCACCGCCACCTTCCAATGACTCATGAGGTATTGCTAAGGCCATAAAAACTCTCAGACTGTGCTGTTATATTTGGATGATGTTATCTACTCCAAAAAGTACGATGACCAGTTACAACAAGTATCTGAGGTATTTGCTACACTTATAAAACATGGTCTGAAAGTAAGACATCCATGTGCTACTTATTGCAGACTGAAGGGCACTACCTCCGGCATGTGGTCAGCGCTCAAGGAATCACCCCTGACCCTCTGGACTTATTTGCCATTGAGGTGCACAACGCCTTCCCAACCCTTCCAGAGAACAGTGGCACATGGTGACACCTCAACGGAGTCCGGAGAATCCAGCATAGAGTTCGGACCACCCCAAACCCGGGCAATTGTTCCCCTATCATCTTTAGTTATAAACCTCATATTTATTAGGAAAGGCCATCTGAAAATAATTCACCTCTCTGTGTTTCACTGCAGGACTTTATGGCTTGCTGACTTAGAGGCTCGGTGCTTTGTCATGCACTATAGCACCTTTGTGATGCATTTTGCTTTCAAGGCTATGCTGTTTTTGCATAATTCCTTTCCTTCTTTTATTACCATTGTCTGCAACATTACAGATTCAGTACAAAGCTGCAACCTGGTCATGGTCACTCCGTCTTCTTCACTAGCAAACAATACACTCCCCATTACTCGGAAACATCTTGAATTAACTTATAACTTATGAGGTTTTCAAGCAGATCACTGGAGATACATTTCCGCTTCTGGCAAAATTAAAGTGCTGGTGATGGACCTGAGGTCTGCAGTTCCTGATGTTCTCTGGTTTCTCAGATGCAAAATTGTATTGCACAATTAGGGTAAGTCCACACGACATGGTGTTTGAGTTGATTTTGCCGACAGTTTTTGGATTTTGAAACTGACTGTCCACCATACCCATAGACTTCAATAGAAAAGTAATCTACAGAAATTTAGAAATGAGCCTGAGAAGGTTTTTAGATATGGGGAATTTTTGATGTGGTCTTTAAACTAGAGAGCTGCCTCAAACCCAGTTAATTGTGCATTTCGTGTACAGGACCCCTTTGTGTTGTAGAACTTAGTTTAGATCACATTTATGCTTCTGTTCCCGGCACCTAAACAAATGTTTTACAGAGAAAAATACAGAGGTTGTATTAGGGCATGTAGCCACGGCAAGGGTTTTCAGGTGGTTTTTCAGCCAGTTTGCGGTTTTTCAGACCGCCCGAAAAAACGGCCGAAAATGAGCACAATTGTGCTCTATGGAAAACCCGTGCAGCAGTCCCCATTGCACGGGTTTTCCGCCCGGCGGTTTTTCCGCCCGCTGGCCGCTCAACAGACAATGAGCATGTTCATTCTTCCGTCCGGTTTCCGGACGGAATATGAACACTTCAATGGGAGGGGGAGGGCTCTTCTCCGCTCATCGACGAACCGGACGGTATTTGTCCTGTGTAGTGTGGACGCGCCCTTAGGGTCCGTTCACACCTCTGAATGCTGAAAATTTCAGTGCTGAATCAGTTACATTTCAGACGAGGATTTGATGCTGATTTTCAGTGGAAGATTTTCAGCTTCCTAAGTACTATAATGTGAGGGGAGGATTTAGCGTTAAATCTACCTTAGAATCACCATCCAGTCTGCGTTACATTGTTTCTAATATAAAATCCACGTTGTTTTTCACACAATGCTGGTTTTCCTTTGTCTTGATTTCTTTTCAGATCTGAGAAAGCTTTGATGTGTCATTTCTTGAGGCAGATTCCGCGCTAAATCCTCCCCTCACATGCTCTGTGCTGACGAGGGGCAAAACACCAAAACGGATGTAAACAGATGGGTGATGCTGGCTTGGCTAAATATCCCTTCTTGCTTTCCAAAGACCCAGTGAGTCAAAAGCAAATTGAGGATTTGTTACATCCAACAGAGGGCGCTTGAGCTTTTCAGCTCTTTTCCTACAATGCCTTATTATAGTATATAGGAAGCTGAAAATTTGCCTCTAAAAATCAGTGTCAAATACTCATCTGAAAGCCGCGATTACAGGCACAGATTTCAGATGAGGATGTAACACTGATTCAGCGCAGAAATGTTCAGCATCCAAATCAGCCATGTGAATGTACCCTAATACATCCTCTGTATTTTTGAGGGAAACAAAATTTGTTTATGTACCAGGAACAGAAGAATAACTATGATCTAAAGTAAGGTCTACGACACAGGAAATGCACGATGAACTGGGTGTGAGGCAGCTCTCCAGTTTGAGGACCACATCAAAAATTCACCATATCTAAAACCTTCTAGGGCTCATTTCATATTTTTGTGCAATGGAACAGAGTGTTGGATTTGTCATACAGTAGATACCACTGGTCACTAATAGATCCTGTTCACTTATAATTGGGGCTGTCAGGGTTCGGTCATTTTAGGAAGAATAACACTGTGTGCAACACTATTAGTCTAGTCAAATTAGATAAATTTGCGATGGAAACTGAACATGGAGCCACCAATGTAATTGTGAATATAACCTGAGGGTGACTTGTGGGCATATTGGAAGGTCATTAATCAGTTTTAGGGTTAGATTGTAATTAAGCTTAAAGGGGTTGTCTCACTACATTGTTTCATCTTACCTCAGTCTTGTTTTCTTGGTTTCACTTTGAATTCAGGGTCGTGTTTAGTGGCTTCCACTAGGCTGCAGTAGAAGCCAGGTCTGTAGCTATAGCAACCAGTGCTGGCAGCCTATCAGGAGAGATCGAACAGGTCTGTAGCTGTAGCGACCTGAGGAGCTGATGCAGTCCATACAAGAGGGGATATCTAGGAATAGGCAGGAACACTGGTAATGGACACATATTACAAAATGACTTGTTTTTGCAAGATCTTTAACATAAAAAGCAATCCTTGTAGTGAGACAACCCCTTTAAGGTCACACAACACATTTCAAGTGGTGAGAACATGGACTGCACTCAGGCTAATGCTTTTATTATTCTCCAGACACAATGATAGGAAACACTTATTTACTGTGTGGTGCAGGGGGAAATTCACTGCAAGATACTAAAATAGCCATAGGGCTAAAAATAAAGAATTATATCTAGAACATTCTGGACACTGGAAAATTGTATGAGGTGTATTCAATTATGCACTGTGCTGATGTTAAATATATATGCGATATGTGTGTGTGTGTATTTGGGCTTGATACACTGGTGATTTGCACGTTTTCTCACCTACAAAGAATGGAGAGGTCTGTAATTTTTATGGTAGGTACACTTTAACAGTAAGACACACAATCTAAAAAAAATCGAGAAAATCCCTTTGTATGATTTCTAAATAATTAATTTTCATTTTATTGCATGAAATAAGTATTTGATACAATAGAAAAACAGAACCTAATATTTGATACAGAAACCTTTGTTTGAAATTACAGAGGTCAGTCGTTCCCTGTAGTTCTTGACCAAGTTTGCACACACTGCAGCAGGAACTTCTCTAGCTCTTTCAGATTTCGGGGCTGTCGCGGGCAACATTGAGTTTCAGCTCCCTCCAAAGAGTTCTGATTGGATTCAGGTGTGGACACTGGCTAAGCCACTCAAGGATCTTGAAATGCTTCTAACGGAGTCACTCCTTAGTTGTATTAGCTGTGTGTTTTGGGTCATTGTACTGATGGAAGACCCAACCACAACCTATCTTCAATGCTCTTACTAAGGGAAGGAGGTTGTTGGCCAAAATCTTACAATACATGGCCCTATCCATCCTTCTTTCATAACGACACATTCGTCTTGTCCTCTTTTCAGAAAAACGCCCCCAAAGTGTGATGTTTCCTCCCACTTGCTTCACAGTTAGAACGGTGTTCTCTGGCTTGTACTCTTCCTTCTTCTTTCTCCAAACATGGCGAGTGGAGTTGATGCCAAAAAGTTCTATTTTGGTCTCATCCGTCCAGCCTCCTCTGGATCATTCACATTGTCATTAGGACCTTCAAGCAGGCTGGGATATGTGCTCGCATGAGCAAAGGGACCTTGTTTGCCCTGCATGATTGTAATCCATGACAGCGTAGTGTGTTACTAACGGTAATCTTTGAGATTGTGGTCCCAGCTCTATTCAGGTCATTGACCAGGTCCTTCCGTGTAGTTCTGGGCTGATCTCTGACCTTCCTCAGAATAATCCTTACCCCATGAGGCGAGATCTTGCATGGAGCCCCAGACCGTGGAAGACTGACAGTCATCTTGTGTTTCTTCCATTTTCTAATATTTGTGCTAACAGTTGTTGCCTTCTCACCAAGCTGCTGCCTATTGTCCTATAACTCATCCCAGTCTTGTGCAGGTCTACAGTTTGGTCTCTGGCACCCTTAGACAGCTCTTTGGTCTTGGCCCTCGCAGAGAGGTTGGAGTGTGATTGAATGTGGGGACAAGTATAATTAATACAGGTAATGAGTGCAGAATAAGAGGGCTTTTTAGAGAAAAACAGGTCTGTGAAAGCCAGAATTCTTGCTGGTTGATAGGGGATCAAATACTTTTTTCATGCAATAAAATGCAAATTAATTATTTAAAAATCATACAATGTGATCTTCTGTATTTTTTGTTTTTAGATTCTATCTCTCACAGTTAAAGTGTACCTCATTAAAAATACAGCCCTCTCCATTCTTTGTAGGTGGGAAAACTTTCAAAATCGCCATTAAATCAAATACTTATTTTCTCCACTGTGTGTGTGTGTTGTGTGTGTGTAATATTATATATATATATATATATATATATATATATATATATATATATATATATATATATATATATATATAATATATATATATATATTATATATATATATATAAATACCACACTATTATGCTTAATGCTAATTATATTTTTCTCTGATCGGCCTAATTGGTCAATGCAAATGAGCATTAGAATAATGGTGAAATTATCAGCCGTTATAGAGTAAATCACATTTTATTGGACAAACCTCCCAATAACATTTATTTTTTCAAAATAAAAAAGACTCACAATGCTCTCTTACAAATTATTCTGCACAACGAGTTACAGAGTTATTTTATAGGTTGTAAAGAACTGGAACTCGCAGATCTTTTGGTTGAGGATGCTCCAAAGGTTCTCAATTGGGTTGATTTCTGGGGAGGACGGTGGCCACACCATGGGTTTCTCTCCTTTTATGTCCATAGCAACCGATGACTCAGAGGTCGTCTTTGCAGCATAAGATAGGACATTATCCTGCATGAAGATGACTTTGTTACAGAAGGCATGGTTCTTCTTTTTGTAACATGGAAGAAAGTCAGTCAGAATCTCTATATACTTGGCAGAGGTCATTTTCACACCTTCAGAGACCCAAAAGAGGCCGACAAGCTCTTTCCATGATTCCGGTCCAAAACATGACTCCGTCACCTTCTTGTTGACATCATAGCCTTGTTGGGACATGGTGCCCATCCACCAACCATCCATTACTCCATCAGTCTGGACCATCCGGGGTTGCATGTCTTTCATCAGTGATGAGTCTTCATGTATGTGTGGGTCCAATGCAGCCCCGTCTGCTTGTGAGTAATGGATATAATGGGGCAAAATAATAGGTTTATGGAGAACTGCAACTTCTGCAGAACCCTACACTTTGAGGTTCAAAGGACACCAGAGATACCAGCAGCTTCAAATACCTCTTTGCTGCTTTGTAATGGTTCTTTGGCAGCTGCTTTTTTAATCCGATAAATTTGTCTGGTAGAAACCTTCCTTATTCTGCCTTTATCTGCAAGAACCTGTCTGTGCCCAGATTCAGAAGCAAATCTCTTGACCGTATGATGATCATGCTTTAAGATGTTTTATTATGAGGTAAAATCTCCTGCACTGGTCGCTCACAGCTAGTGAATGAGGAGGGCCATGCTCACGGCCGTCCTTTCCATTCACCTCTATGGGAGCTCCTGAATATAGCCGAGCGTGCAGTTTATTTAAAGGGGTTGTCTGAGATCAGTAAAAAGTATTTATATGTCTTTGAAGAAAAAGCACCATTCTTGTTTGTGGGCTGTGTCTTATTACTGCAGCTAAGCCCCATTCAAGGTATATACAGACTCCATATGCTTCGATGTGTTGTAAATAACAGGAAAGCAAAAGAGTTCAATAAGGAATCTGGAGTCTGGACAACAACTTAGAAGAAAGAACATTGTTGGTTTCTAAAATCAATGAAACAATAGCAGAAATTGTACATAAAGATTGACAGTGTTATTTAGATGACCCCTCTTATTTCGATCTAACAAAAATAATAATACTAATTTAAAAATTCTCTGCTGCTGATTTTAGCTGTGACATTCACTTGTGTTGTTCACCATTTGACTTAGAACAGCCTTTGATTACTTCTAATAGTTTTGGTATTGACCCATAGTTTTGTATGTATTGTGTTTTATCCAGAAGTCAGGATGCACTATTAAGCTTGGGGAAAATAAGACCTGGTACATTGTCGGTCACTGACTGTTATCTTAAGCTATCCTGACCATAGAGTATGTAGAGGAGCATGATGACCAGGGCAGACACACCACTGGTGCAATCTCTGTAGATGCACAGGAGCCAAGTAGGTAAATGGGCCCTGTAACCTTAAACTTTCTACTGCCTATCAGACTGCATGTAATGAACTAAACTGATGAGTTTAACAACTAGTAATAACTGGTGGATTATAAGAGACTTATAAGCTGGAGTGGCCCACAAGAGAGCAAAGAAAACCTCTGATGGACCCGTGAGCATGGCAGGCCAGAGGCTGCCTTTGAGGGAGGATTGCAAAGAAAGAGAGATAGAAAGGCATGTGTAGTATGTGCAGACATGTATAGTAGCTATAGAATGGGCCCCAAGAATCAATTCAACTCCACTGGTGGACCCCAAGAACCTACTCAACTGGTGGGCCCCAAGTACCTACTCCACTGGTGGACCCCGAGAACCTACTCAACTGGTGGGCCCCAAATACCTACTCCACTGGTGGACCCCAAGAACCTAATCAACTGGTGGGCCCCAAATACCTACTCCACTGGTGGGCCCCGAGAATCTATTCCACTGGTGGGCACCGAGAGCCTACTCCACCGGTGGGTCCAAGAATCAAGTCCATTGGTGGACCCCAAGAATCTACTCCACTGGTGGGGTCCAAAAACCCAGTCACCCACTATTTTACCTTTGTGTCACATCATATATACAGCATTTATATTGTCGTAGATAAGTGAAGAATTCAGGCAATACCTCTTAGAGGCTGAGCATATTTGATGGTAGGCTTTCGGGAGTCCTAGCTCTCTTTGTCAGACATGATGTTAGAGAGCTAGTACACTTGGAAGCTTACTATAAAAATAATCAGTCAGCTTCTAAAAGGTATCACCTGATTTCCTCACTCTTTTACTGCTTCTATGGCTGACACAGTACAACATTATACTACTATTACATTTTGGATCATTCTCTTGGTCACTCCATGTGGAAAATGCTCTCAACCAATTTGGATATCCATCCAGCCTTGCAGATCACATACACCCATACATGCTGATTGTCTACCCTGGTGCGGGTGGGATCTTTGAACAAGACAATGTGACATGTCACACAGCTAGAAATGACCAACATTGGTTTGAAGAGCATGGCCAAGACATCCAAGTACTGCCCTGGCTTCTAATTTCCGAGACCTAAAGGGGTGTTCTCACTATGCTGTTTTACAGAGCCACAGCTAGCTTCAGACTCCCACTTTCTGTTCAGGCTGTGGGCGGTTTAACAGCAGTAATTGGCATTTCAGCCCTGCTATTCCTAGCTGAGCCTGTTAGAGGGACATAAGTGATAGTGTTGGGGTTCAGGGGTACACCGCGGGACTACTGTCCAAATTGAACACTGATTGCCGACGTGAAGAAATTACACCAAAACACAGAGAGCTGGTTTGACCTCCTCCTCAGTGTGTGTACAAGCGGAGACTGAACCAGCCTTTATTACAATGCAATGGGTTTACAAATTGCTTTCAGGGTGTGGTTAAGTTCCTTTGTTTCTTGCATCTATCAGGAATGTGGCACTAGTTGATTGGTTCTCCAGATATGGTCATGGTTTGCACCCAGGTCCATGCTGCCACATAGTGGGGAGCGGTCCAGGAAGCAGGCGCCATCTTGGAGTATCTCTGCTGTTCAGCTAAAATTATACTGTATATGTGTAATAATATTTTGCACCACAAACTTTATTAGAAAAGCATTAGAATAATATGTTTCCTTTCATAATAGAGGTTTCTAAACAGCAGGGGACAAGGCTACAGAGTTCTAGGCTATGTCTACATGTCAATGGTAAAATTCCATCAGAAATCTGATGACATTTTGCAATCACTGTACCTCAGTTTTTGGAGCAGATTTTGCGGTCGGTTTTTGGATTTTGGCCGGCCCTTTAACATTGAACTGTACTAGAATCCGCCGTAAAACAGCGGATTACAGAACATGTTCAATAAGCTGGCGGTTTTGAAATCCAGCAATAGAAAATCTGAGCTGTGTAGACAATGGGGAGAGGGGGGGCGAGGTTGGGGGCGGGACTGGTTTACAGTAAGATTTTCGCAGATTCTAAATACTGAATCCACTGAATCCACTTAAACATCTGACCAAAAACCAGTGCCGTGTAGATATGGCCTAAAGCACAGGTGTCAAACTGCCGGCCCTCCAGCTGTTGGGAAACTACAACTCCCATCATGCATTTGTATAATCTATAACAGTGGGCATGATGGGAGTTGTAGTTTCCCAACAGCTGGAGGGCCGGCAGTTTGACACCCCTGGCCTAAAGGATTCTACTGTAGTTTGTCAGTAAGTAACATAAACTCCTGTGCTGTTGATAAGACACAACAGGGAGTCAAGTCCACATCCTGGCCAATGCTGCTAGAGCCTGTTAGAATACAGATGCTTGGTAAACTAGGGAAGCTTGTGTAGACAAGTAGAACTGCTCTAGCTCTGAAGAGAAGCAAAATCAGAACAGCATTGTATTTGGTAATAATCTTTATTTACCATTGCCTACATGTTAAAAGCTAATCAATATAATGGGAATATCCCTTTTTTACCCAACTGAGCATCTGCAGGACAACCTTGATGTGGTGTTGGCTCTATGGACCCTCCAGCAGCCGTGGGGTACAGTCAGCCACAGATACCTGGGACAATCTACCAGGACTTTGTTGAGCCGCTCCCAGCCTGTCTAGCTGCTGTCTGTGCTGCACACAGCAGTTACTCTGGATATTAATATATATGATAGTCATAATAATGTGACAAGATATATATTTTGTAGGAGCTAGCTTGACAAATGGTAGGGAACAAATGGGATTTGGATGCAAAGAGTTTTATTTTAAAAGAAATGGCAGGAAACAAAACAGGAACAAAACAAAAAATATCCCAGCAGAAGGCTTTAAAGCAGCAGTTTAACATCCAACAAAAAGATATAGCTGATCTTCAGCTAAATATAACAGGAAATTTTATATACCCCCATGTAGCTCTGCAGCTCCTGTCTGCAACACTATGGCAGAAATGGCTCCCAAACACAATACTCAGGTTCTCTCTCCACATCCGATGTCTGGAGCAGCAGGCTTTAAGGGCCTTAAGAGGTCCAGTAAGATCCGGACCGGAATATGGGAACGGCCTCCCACCCACTCTACAGCCGTTCTGGGAAAACAGCCCATTTTAACTACATGTCAGCTATACTAACTAGACAAAATGTCAGTAACTTACCGTTACTGACTTTGACTGCTGTTTTCCCCCACCGAGTCCTGGGACTTCTGTGGCACATACATTGCAGTTCCCCTTCTGCAACTAAGCTATATGAAAAGGCCGGGATGTACTGCCGGATCGACCACCTTGACATCCCCACTATTTTTCCTGCTGGTTGCCTACAATAAATAATGCTATATATGATGACACCACATTATATAGGTTTTATGTACAACATGACTGAAGTATTTGTTAATTGCCATAGATCTCCCCAGAGTGATTTTAATTAGTTTTATTACTATACAGTAATAATAACTGTTTAATTAGTGTTACATGTATTTGCATTTGCCAGTGCTGCTGTCCTATTGCAGTCATATCTTGCCCTCCAGAGCCTAGACTCCAGCCGTAATTACCTCTCTTAATACTCCACTGTCTCCAGTGAAATTTACTTTTTAGGAATTGCAAAGGAGCATGGGAAAAACCAAAAAGTTTTTGGCAATTAGAAATAAAAGCTCGTCCCCAGAACATCGCACTATAAGTTCTTCTGTCAGGATTTACTCTCTAGATGGCCTTTAAAATAAATCCCTCTGATTTGTTGCCTCTAAAATAGGATTGCTTAACTCTCCGACTGCATCACTAGAGCATGGCATCGAGAAGAGCAAATCCTTTTTATTTTGATTTTTCCTATTAAAATCTCTTTTATAGAACATCTTTTGCAGCTGAGAATTCAAGACGTGGGGGATCAAATAGCTGGAACAATGCGCTCATTACACTAATTAGTCCAAATAACACTGTTTTGTTTTGAATTCTTCAAAATCGAATATGACATTTCCCAGAAGATTTCTATCGTAGATATATATTTATGCAAAGTGTTAATAATTACTGTACTTTTTTTTTTTTTGCTGCCTTCTGATCCAGCCCTAGCCCCACTGGAGTCTACAGGATTCTTTTACTTCTTGGAATATTGTATTAGACACTTGTGTCCTTATGCTTAGAAAGAATAGGGCGGCACTCACCAATCTTCTCCGTTGATACTTTATTAGATATAAAACTTACATCGGGATGCAAACACTGGGCCAACGACCGTTTCGCGTGCTAACCCTCACGCTTTCTCAAGGCACCACTACTCCAGATGGAAAGGTTTGGCATTGTCAGCTCGCAACTTTTAAAAGCTTGAGGTTTGCAGTAATCTTTCATTGTGAAGTAGTGCCGCTGAATTCCTTTGGAGTTGGGACTTAGACACTTCTGTGTTAACTACGTGAATGAAGAGTATGTTCTGTGTAGCAGATGTTCTATTGTCAGAGATGGCCACAATAACATTAACTGCATTATAACCAGTGATCCTCAAAATGATCCCTGTCACTGGTGTGACCGAATGTGAAAAAAAATCTAGTTTGGGACGCCCCAACTCCAAATTTTTATGCGAACCCTAAGGCTATGTTCACACGGCTTAAAATTGGACGTATTTCAGTCCGTAATTACGCGCCAGAGTGCGCAAATTACGTCTGGAATACGTCCCAGTCATTACGGTAATGCACAGTTCTCATAGAGAACTATGGATTACGTCTCCTCTCCCTGCTCGGTGAAAATGCCGATGTGGGAGATAAGTGACATGTGAATTACCAGCGGCGTATACGCGCCGGTGGTAATGAAAGTCTATGGGCCGGCGAGGTGCCGGCCCCCCCGCCTCCGTCCACACGGCGTAATTGCGGGGCGTAATTACGCCCTGCAAATACACCGTGTTAACATAGCCTAACTCTCATGTCCCGTTTACTAAGCAAGGATTTCCAGTAGTTTTTTTACGTTGATTGGAAATCTCAAAACCATCAAAAACTGACTGTAAAACCATCTCCATAGACCTCAATAGTAGATCCGAGTTGCAGTCCACACGACTCAGATTTTCTGAGCTTGGATTTCAAAACCGAGGTTTATTAAAATAACTTGGAACAGGTTAATTCTTTCATCAGATTTCACTCTGAAAATGGCAGAATATGTACTACTGAAGTCAAAGGAATGGCATGAAAAACGACCAGAAAACATTGTGCGAGTTTTTTGGCGTAAATCCGCGTTCAAATCCAATAGTGCTCTATGGTGCAAAAACTGCTTGAGAAACGGAATCTGAAAGCCACACCAAAAAATGAAAACCAAAAATGCTTGCTTTTTTTTTTGTAAAATACTGTTTAAATATTCCTAAACAGAATTCAGAATCCGACGAGTGTTTTGTCATTTGACATGTGGACACAAGGTTGAATGCACACAGGATGGATTTGTTATGAAAATTATTTAGCAACAAATCTATAGGTTAAGCTGCACATACAAATCTGCAATAGATTGTGCGGATTTTACCTGATTAAAATCAGTGGAGTAAAAGCCACATGCTGCAGATTCAGAGCTCTTTAGTCGTAGTCCACTGAAGTCCATTTCATTGACCCATCAAGAATGTGGGGATACTGCCTGCACTCTGGCATCTCCACAGTTTTCATAAGCAAACTGCCTGATACTAACTCAAGGGTGTAGCTATAATTGGCACTGAGGTAGCAGTTGCACAAGTCCTGTTTCCCCGAAAACAAGACATCCCCTTAAAATAAGACTTAGTGCAATTTTTTCCAAGCTTAGAAATATAGGGCTTTCCCTGAAAATAAGACTTAGCTGCAGTCATTGCTATAGCTCCCCCCACGCAATACATTAGCATTAACAGATCATTTCGATAGGTCCTACCTGGGAAAAGGTGCTCATTTAATTAAAGTGCTATTGCTAAACATGAGAGATTGGGGCCAATGATTCTAAAAGAAATGGAGTCACAAGAAATTCACCATGAAATTCAGGGTTTGGAGAGTGATGATGATGTTCCTGAAGATGATGACATGACTGTCTTTGAATAAATGTTACTTTTTGTTCAAAAATCCCAGGATCTGTAAATGTACCATAGATTGTTGTACATGGAAATAAAGTCTCAAGAAATTCTTGAATTCAGAGTTTGGCTGCTTCTGCTGATGTTTGTGACGACACTACTACAGTATATTAATACATGTTGATTTTTTTGTTCAACAATAAATGTGAAATATTATTTATGGAAAAATAAGACATCCCCTGAAAATAAGACCTAGAGCGTCTTTAGGAGCAAAAATTAATATAAGACACTGTCTTATTTTCGGGGAGACAGGCTATCTACAGGGAATTCAAAGGTTTCTCTGTCACAGATTAAGAGACCAGTGTCATTAATTGCAAATGGCAGGTACCTGGGGCCTAGTTACTGATTTAGGCCCAGAGGCTTTAATTTACATTAAATCCATGAATCCGATCAGAGCACTTTAGTAATAAGTGAAGCAGATGAAGCAGTGTGGAGTGGATGGGGCATTCTACCCCAAGAAGTGCTGTTTTTAAGGCTTCACTTTTGCAAGGGTCTCTTTTTGAGTATTCATCTCCTGCTGGTGCAGCCAACAGAATGGCTGGGAACCACCACCAGCTAAGGCGGGATCTCTTTACCTGAGTAGCAAAAGGTGTACAATAGGCTTGTCTCGCCCAATTTGTTGAGGAGAGGGGCTCCCAAGGTGGCAAAAGCTCCAGCTCTCCCACTGAGAAGAATAGTGTGTTAATTGTGTGGCTGTGCATAACAGTTGTAGAACAGGTAATTTTGGGTTGCTGTATTAAAAACAAATGTAAAATCTACATCATGTTGTTTTCCTCAGAAAAGGGTCAAATGGAATTTCATACACTCCAAAATCTTCAGTTTAGGTTCTACAAGCAGGTTATCTGGTCTGTGTAGCAATAGTGTTAGCAAGGCGCATAAGGAAAGGATCTTGCTTGTTATGTTAAGTTTTTTTTTGAAACATGGATCGCCAACACATGACAAATTATCAATTGAGGTCAGGTTTATTGACCTTCAAGGATGTCAAGCTGCTGAGTAACCTACATTTCTGTTTCATTTCGAATGAAGAGGTTTATCCCGCCTGTGTATACAGCAGGAGACCATATTAAATAACAGGGGTTGAAAATAGGAAAGAAAAAGTTCCATGTTTGGGACCCAAGCTCATAAAAAGAGCATAGTATGGACGGAAGGAAAATGAAGAGTCACCATAGAAATGTCATTATGTTGTTCTCACAGCAGCCGCTATTGTTATGTTGCCTTGGAGAAACATTTTTTATTCTTTCGATTAATTTGTGTTCTATTCACTGTAATTGTACTTATTTTAATTGCCCCATTAAATGGAAATGGACGCCTTCTGTGAGTAAGAGCCGGGTATGGAAATGGCCTTTGATAAGCTCTTTGTACAAGAGTTTCTGGGCCAAAACAATCCTTGTAAATCCAGCACAGAACAACGCACAACTGCTTATAACAAACACATGGGGACTTGGTCGAGTCCAAAAAGAACACATTTGCTTTATTAAAGACCTAAATACACAATGAACGAAACAGTCTCCTAATTTCTTTCTTATTCCACCCGCCTAAAAAATGTCAAAAAAACAGGAAGACTTGTATAACAATGTAATCACTTGCATATTATTATCGCCATACGTTTTGGCTTAAGAGTTTGAGTGTTAAAATTGCATTAACATCTCGCTAAAGTGTAGCTCTAGAATATTTTGCTTTGATGGCAATTCCCAAATCTTTCTACTTTCTGTAGCTGCTGAAGCCGTCGTGACGATAACGGGGCTGTCGAGACAGAATTTAATTATCTGTGGCTTTCCTGAAGACCTATTGGCACTGTTCTTATAACACTCTGTAACATTGTATGTCGCTCTTCACTTGTTGCCAAACAGCAAATTACAGCAGGGTATGATGGGACTTGTTTTTTCAACCAGAGAGCTATGAGTTGGAGGATACTAAAGTACAAATTTAAACAACACTGACAGCTATAAATCACTGTAAGTGCAAATGGACCTTAGAGGCTGCCCATGTGGTTTCTATAGGACTCGTAGCCCTGTTGGTCCTATTTGCTTTACTATCCATCTACAGAGGGAAGTTATTGTTAACAAGTATAGGGGTTGGGAATAAGCCAATAGGTCTTGGGAAGCACATGGAGAAGAAAGGAAACACCAGGCTTTTCTACTCTAGGAGGCCAACCTAGCACCATAATGTGGCCAAGTTTGATCTTAACTCCTAACCCTCTGTAGAGCTGATTGGGATCATATGTTATACCACTGCAGTCTTGACCTGGAGAAATAGGAATCCTAGAACTGGGCATCAGACCTTTCCCTTTCATCTCAGACACTTTAGAGTCATTCAGTAGGGACATTTGTGGCTACTACTTAATCTATGTTAGGGTGTAGTAGGACTAGAAGTCTGACCATTAAAAATCACGGGCCTCTGCCCAATCCCTACTGCCATCAAACACTTGAATTTGGTTTATAAAATTTACATTAATAGAAACACTCTGACAACACGTCCCTGAGTACTTCCCCAATGCCAGAATATCGTGTTATGTAATATTTTTGTCCAACTTTAGCAATGATGAAAATTTGTAGTGATGAGTGTTGGACTGGGGTGCCTGGGATCCACCAGTGGAGTTGTTTCTTGAGGTCCATTAGTGGAGTTGATACCTGGGGCCGACCAGTGGTGATTTTTCTTGAGGTCCATAAGTGGAGTTGATACTTGGAGCCCATCCTACAGCTACTGAACATGACTATGCATACTGCACACGCTTCTGGCTTTTTGTCTCTCCTTCTTTGCCTTTTCTACCTGAAAAGCAGCCCCATTAGTACCATGTCCAGAGGCTCACTGTTGGCCTGTCCAAGCCTAGTAATGAGGGATCTTTAGCTGTGTCAGATAATGAAATCTTATGTTCTATTTTTATACCCAAAGTAGAGCAGAGAACAGCTATCCTCTCCATTGTAATGGCAGATTTGGCTTTGTCATGTATGTGAATAGAACTCTATTTCACGGTAATAACAGATCTAGAATACCTGCTTTATTCTGAACATGGAACATCAGAGGCTTTTCCAGAGGAATGTGGATTATATACCCCGGGAGAATTCATCCATCTGCAATCACACTATGCAAGCACGCCTATGTAGCCTTCAGGCAGCGCAAGTGGAAAATATGCATATATGACATCATTTATGTCTACACATAATATTTGCTTTCTTTGTGCCCATCATAAATTACAGCATGTTGTTACATATGTTCAAATGTATTCTGAATGTAGCTGACTTCCTCTTATAGTTTAGCTCCCTACAAGTAGCCCCTGGTGGCTCAAAATATGTTGCTTTCTATGCATTGGTGCCTCATGGGCATAGGTGTAATTATAGCAGCTGCTATGGAGTCCAAGGCTTGAGGGGCCACCTAGGTGTAGGAATATAGTGCCTTTTTGTAGGAAATAACTAGTTGGTGGCTTTCTGCTATCTATCACTGTTATGTGAGTTATCATATATATGGTGCTATTATTTATTGCTTTAATTATTGCTACTTATGTTTCAGTTTTAGTTTCCTGACGATAGGTTGTTGGACCAAACTCATTTTGCTATGGGGGGCCTATAAATGATACAAGGATGGGGGACACAGCGTTTTCTTCGTACCTTTTCAAAAATGACCTTTTGGCATGCACTGGGCCAATATGCCCATTATCTTTTTAACTTTTGTTTAGTAAAGTAATGTATGGAGGTTGAAAATGGGAAATTATAAAAACTGTGCAAGAACCTCTTAAAGACTTTGATCCATAGCAGCAGACTCCACATTGATTGCACCTATCAGGTACAATCAATGTGGAGTCTGCTACTATGGGTAGGATGCATTTACAGGCAGTCCCCGACGTACACAGTTCCGACGTACATCTGTCTCCTAGTTACAAACGGAGACTTATGGGGCATGCTGGCACTTGTAGTTCCATGTTCCACAACAAATAGTAACTATGGAACGACAAGTTCCAGCATGCCACAGCAGCACATGAGGTGAAAATGAGGTGAAATCTTCTTAAAAAGGGCACAGACAGCAAAACAGATGTAAAACCCATTCTCTGCACTATCCAAAACTACAAAAAAAATGGAGTTACAATTAATAAATCTACCTGCTCCGCATTACATGCAAATTCAACTTAAGAACAAACCTACAGTCCCTATCACATTCGTAACCCAGGGACTACCTATATATTATTCTCTATTGACCTATTATCCCCAGTCCATTTGCATAATATAATGATATATACTAATTTTTTGGATGACTGATGTATGTCAATAGTAATGGGGATAGTTTATGACTTATGACTAACTCCACTTTGATTGTTTTCACCTGTATTTGTTGGTTTGTCATCCAGTATAAAATTTTGATTTTCTTTTTGATATATTGGTATATTTTGTAATTTGTATTTTTATTATAATAAAGTAATTTGTTTTATTTTTTGGTATCTAGTCCTCATTTTTTCTTTGTGGTATATATTTATGTTGTGGGTGATATTACCATAATTTCATTCATACTTTTTGGAGACATTGTGCATCTTCACTTGAATACCTGGCCAATGTATTTCCTTTGTGTCTTTTTTTGTGTGTTCATTTTAATTATCATAGTCTAAGGTAAATACATTCACATGACTGTTGTTTTCTACTCGAATTTTTGGTATTTACCTATTTGATTATCGTGGGGGTTTGTCCTTACCTTTTAGAACAATTGTTGCTTTTCCTTTAAGCGACTGTCTCACTATACCACCTATAACAAAAAAGGGGGGCCTATCACATAAGTATCAAGTGGCCAGCAAAATATCGCAATATACACCTAAAGATGCCAAACCACAAAAAATGTTTAAATAAATCTAACTTTTATTGAAAAATTATGTTAAAAATATGTACAGATAGCATGTCTACAACACCATTATTTCCCAAATAACAACAAAATGCTAGAACATATGCCCTGTTAGGCTATGTTCACACTGCTTAATCCTGGACGTATTTCAGTCCGTAATTACGCGCCGGTGTGCGAAAATTACGGGCTGAAAACGTCCCAGTCATTACGGTAATCCACAGTTCTCATAGAGAACTATGGATTACGTCTCCTCTCCCTGCTCGGCGAATCCGCCGCGGGGAGATAAGTGACATGTGAATTACCAGGGGCATATACCGTCGCTGGTAATGAATGTCTATGGGCCGGCGAGCTGCCAGCCCCCCGCTCCCTCCCCCGGCCACACGGCGTAATTGCGGGGCGTAATTACGTCCCACAATTAAGCCATGTGAACCCAGCCTTAAGCTTAAAGAATAATAAAAACGTATATCAACATATACTAAAAATACCTAACTGAGGTCACAAATAGTAGAGTCATGCATAAGGCAACATGGGTATAGACACGCACCTCGACGCGCGTTTTGCCTATCGCTTCATCCGGAGGTCACTATCTAACTAACATGCCCAGTATATAAATGGTAAATCGTCAATGGAAAATCCCGTTACAAAAATAAACAAACCAATAAACTTACAGAAAACATGAGAACACAGGAAACAAAGATGTAATTGAATAACAGGACGCTGAAGAAAAAGGAAGCACACTTGAAACTATATGATGCTGCATCAGTGCAACAGCGCATGCGTGAAAAAACCACGCATGCGCCGAAGACACCATGCCAGCTCTAGACTAAAATGGAGACTAAACGAGATAAAAATACTATCACGCATGCGCGAAACCATCGCGCATGCGCAATACATTCCATACACGTCCCAAAGTAAGATGGAAACCAGACGTTTGGGAAATCGCTCATGCGCAGAACAACAGCCAACAGTTCATAATAAGATGGAGTCCAGTGTATACTCATATAATACATAACACCAGACAGAGATAAAAGTATAGAATGTGAATGAGAGTGACAAGTGGGGGAGTGCTCAGTGCAAAGTGATGTGACAAAGAACGCATGCAAGGACAAAAAGTGCAGGAAAGATTTATTACTGGTGTAACACAAACATGACTACATTCTGAACTCCATAGAGGACATAATATGATGAATGAAGTGCATATTTAAAAAAAAATATTTTTTAATACATAATAATAACAAATAGTGTAAAAATATTATTATACCTATGTAACAAAAAATATAGACATATTAATCAATATGAATAATATAGTGCCAATATCCAAAAGTGCAAAAATACATATGATCTTCTCTCGATTCATCCTTCCTAAATCGTCATTATGTCCTCATCCCATGTTTCTCCCAGGCGAATGCAGATAAATTCTAATGGGTAAACAACATGACTTAATTGACGATAATACTATACTACACTGATTCACTACATTGATTCACTCTTTTTTTAATTCAGGGTTGTGTTTACTGGCTTCTACTGGCCTGCAGTGACAAGCTGCTGAATACACCAGGTCTGTAGCTATGGTGACCAGTGCTGGCAGTCTATCAGGAGAGATCAAACAGGTCTGTAGCTATAGTGGCCTGAAGAGTTGATGCAGCCCATACAAGAGGGGATATCTAGGAATAGGTAGGAAAAGGTTAATGGACATATATTGCAAAGTGACTTGTTTTTACAAGATCTTTAACATAAAAAGCAATCCTTTCATCATTACCGTATAGTAGTTCAGTACATATTTTGATGTAAAACAGGTAAAATATGCTAATTTTGAGTAAGTGTACCTCTAATAAAGCACTAAAACCAGGTAATCTTAATAGAAAACAACAATGGATTAGGCCCAGTTCATATCAGCACTGTAATTTCTGTCATAGGGTACTTCAGTACATATATTAAACAACAAGGAATCTTTTATTGTTTGTTCTATGGTGGCAACTAGTGAGTCCTCTGCACTGAGAGGTCCTCCTCACACTCTCACACCAGAACTTCATATTCACAAGCGCAAATACAAAAAAAAAAAAAAAATCACCTTATTTATACACATGAATAAAATTATTCAAATAGTTAGGGCACTTGCATATGTTAGTCCATCTTACTGTGCCAGCTTGAGTCCAACATGAGTTCAATCCCTTACCGATATTGGGTGTATGAGTACGTCCTAATGCCGGTATTGGGCTTTGTAGCGGGATTGCAAAAATGGCCGCGACATCTAAATCAATAAAAATGGTGCTGCCCACAATGCCTCTCTTCAATCGGGATGCCCGTGGTTAATTGCGGGCTCCCGATCAATTAACATGGCAGCTGGAAGCCTTGTGAAGGTTTCCATCACCACCATGGTTTCTGTTTTACTACTTCCTGACAGGGCCGTCTCTTCCATTGGGCAGGGTAGGCGGTTACCCGAGGGCCCCACACGTTCAGGGGGCCCTCCTGGCCTGCCCTGCCCAATGGAGCGACAGTCCCTGCGACTTGTCCGGGCAGCGCGTCGGTCTGCAGGAGGCCACCGGACCCGCCGCATTCTTAAGCGGCACAGGAGGCGATGTCATCACCTCCTGCACTGCTGTTTTTCCTAAGCTGGCAGTCCGTAGGCTTCTGGCCTAGGAAATCCCCGGAGCCACGTCCCGACATAGGCGGGCGTGATGACATCACGCTGCTCACGCCGGAAACAAGCTCCCGGAGCACGGAAAGGTAAGTAAGCATTTTTTCATTATTATTTATTTTGTTTTATCTATGGGGGCCATATACTACAGGGGGAGATATGTACTGGGGGGCCATATACTACAGGGGGGAGATATTATGTACTGGGGGCCATATACTACAGGGGGGAGATATTATGTACTGGGGGCCATATACTACAGGGGGAGATATTATGTACTGGGGGCCATATACTACAGGGGGGAGATATGTACTGGGGGCCATATACTACAGGGGGGGAGATATTATGTACTGGGGGGCCATATACTACAGGGGGGAGATATTATGTACTGGGGGGCCATATACTACAGGGGGAGATATTATGTACTGGGGGCCATATACTACAGGGGGGATATTATGTACTTGGGCCCATATACTACAGAGGGGATATTATTTACATGGGGCCATATATTACAGGAGGGGATATTATTTACAAGGGTGGATATTACTTGCAGGGGGGCCATATACTACGGGGGGGGATATTACTTACAGGAGGGCCATATACTATGGGGGGAAATTACTTACAGGAGGGCCATATACTACAGTACTACAGGGGGGATATCACTTACAGGAGGGACATATACTACAGGGGGGATATTATTTCCAGAGGGGATATAACTTACAGGAGGGCCATATACTATGGGGGGATATTACTTACAGGAGGGCCATATACTACAGGGGGATATTATTTACAGAGGGGATATTACTTACAGGAGGGGGGGGATATCTTCAGTGGTATTTTACCTGCAAGGAGCAGTATTATATACCTGTAACTACAGGGGCCATATATATAATATATATATATATATATATATATATATATATATATATATATATATATATTATATATATATATATCATATATAGATATATCTATATATATATATTACACACACACACACACACATATATATATATATACACATACATATGGATCTATATAGATACATATGGATATATATAGAAATATCAGTTTACTTATACCTGCAGGGGGCAACATATCTACCTTCATTGAGCTTATATACTTACCTACTTAATGGTGGGCAACATTACTACCTACTTACTTAATGGGGGGCGCCCATAACAGAGGTAGGAAGTGCTGATAAATTGAGGATTCTAAGATGTTTGTGTGTTACATTCTGCAGGGACGAGTTGCGGCCGAGCAAAGTCATCATGGCGG
This sequence comes from Phyllomedusa bahiana, assembly GCA_025379985.1. NCBI lineage: Eukaryota > Metazoa > Chordata > Amphibia > Anura > Hylidae > Phyllomedusa > Phyllomedusa bahiana. The sequence continues at coordinate 35,259 of JAODAL010015330.1, read as the reverse complement.
TCTGGACAGAAAGAGAAGAAAAGGGGAAAAGAACGATTCAGAGAACGACTCATCAGAGATGACGTCTCCTGTGAGTCCCTGATGTCAGGGGTTATTTTGCTTCTATATTCGATCAGTGCTGTAGTCACTGTCATGTAATGGTGACCTGAGCTGGTATATGTTGTAGGTCATACGTTTGTTAGCAATAATGTGTATATATTTGTTTCTGTGAGTGGTTGTGTTTTGTTTTTTTTGTTTTTTTTTTTGGGGGGGGCCCAGTGCACAGCTCTGCCCACGGGCCCACAATGCTGTTAAGACGGCCGTGCTTCCTGCCGCCATCTTTGTACACCCTAATGCATTGTATTACAATGCATTACGCTATGTAAACGATCGTGCCCCCTAGTGGTGTAATACCCTATGGGTACTCAAAGTTAGGGTAAAAAAAAAATGTTTGAAAGGGTAAAAAAATGAAAAAAATTAAAAGTTCAAATGACCTTCGTTTTGCCATTTTACAAAAAAAAAAGATAAAAAAGTTATACATATGTGGAACTGTCGCATCTGAAAAAGTCCAATCTATTAAAATATAACATAATTTATCCCATACGCTGAACACCGTAGAAGGAAAAGATTCCAAACGCCAAAATTGTGGGGTTTTTTTTGGTAATTTCATGTCCTATAAAAATCGGAATAAATTTAATCAAAAAAGTCCCATGTATTCCAAGCTACTAGTAATAAAAAGTAAACTTGAGCCCGCAAAAACGTCCCCTCACTCACGTCCGTAGGTGTTAGTACAAAAAAGTTATTGGTGGCAGAAAATGGCGCCACCACGCAAATTTCAAAAATATAAATCTTTTTACAGTACCAAAACATTACGAAAAATGTACATGTTTGATATTTCCGGATTTGTAACAACCTATAGAATACAGATAACATGATAATTGGACGCTGTAAAAATAGAACACCTGCAAACATGGCGCAAGTAGTTTTTTTCACATTTTGCCCCACTTAGAATTTTTTTGTGGTTTCCCAGTATATTCTATGGTAATATGAATAACACCATTAGAAAGGACATCTTGTGCTGTAAAATAAAAGCCGTCATATATATATGTAGATGAAAAAATAAAAAAAAGTTATGGCTCTGGGAAGGTGGGGAGGGAAAAACCAACGTGAAAAAAATTAGTTACATAGATACATAGTTGCCATAGTTTGCCAGGCCGAAAAAAGACAGACGTCGATCCAGTTCGGCCTATTGTTCTAAAGTGTTGATCCAGAGGAAGACAAAATACCCTCATGAGGTAGAAGCCAATTGTACTAATTTTAGGGGAAAAATTCCTTCCCGACTCCAATCTGACAATCAGAATAATCCCTGGATCAACGACCCCTCTCCAGAGACCAAGTCACTATAACTTGTTATATTATTACGCTCCAGAAATGCATCCAAACCCTTTTTGAACTCTGTTAGTCACCATGACAAGTTCCTCTGGCAGAGAATTCCACAGTCTCACGGCTCTAACAGTAAAGAATCCTTTCTATGTTTATGTAGAAACTTTCTTTCCTCAAGACGTAGAGGACGCCCCCTTGTTCTTGGCGTAAAGGGGTTAATGTGCCAAATAGTATGTCCTGTGTAGGTAGCATATATCGTCCATTAGGAATGACTGACAGGGAGCTAAGCACACACCGGTATGCAGCGTCTCGGAGACTGGGCCATCCCCTTTCTCTAGATAGATGGAGTAATAAACGAAAGTACCCTAATTATTTGAATCATTTTATTTATGTTTATAAATAAAGTGAAATAATTTTTTTACATTTTTTTTATCTGCACTTGTGACTATGAATTTCTGTCATAGAAACAGAAAGGCTATGTTTACACGGCATATTGGGGCGCGTATGGTATGCGCCACAATACGACGGGAGTTTTGGAAACACGCACTGATCAGTGTGTACTTCCAAAGCACGAGGGGGCGCTAAGAATTGACATGTTAATTCTCTCCCCGCGCATACAATACAATTGTATTGTACGCACATGGAGAAGACGTGTAATCCATAGCTCTCTATGAGAGCTATGAATTAATGTAATTGCGGCATGCATTTCGCCACGTATAAAGCGCAATACGTGGTGAAATGCGCGCCAAAATACGCAGCAAAATAAGCCGTCTGAACATAACCAGAAATAACTGCAGTTCTGGAAACGTTATGTGACAGACACAGATGACGGCAAACGGACGTCATTGACTTTAATAAGGTTTGTAAGGTTTCTGTCATGGTGCGAGTCATGTTAATGGAAAAATAGTGCTTCAAGCGATGTCTGCAATGCAGATGTGAATTAGGCCTTATATTTGATCTTAAAAGGGTTTCGCCACAAAGTAAAATTGACGTGAGAAGTTTGAAAATTAAATAATAAACATTTTCACCATTCACCATTATTAAAAATTCTGCACCGTTTTTGTTTTAGCTGCTCCTTTAGTGATCCATTGGTTACAGCTTGTCTCCAGGGACTGAGAGCTCCTCAGTCCTGGTCGCACATGCTCAGACATCATCTCTCTTCTCAGGTAGCTACTGAGTGTTCAAACCCCAGGTGCTGTCACTCTACTCCTGTCCTTTGGACTAGTTAGTAGTAAGTCAAACAGAGCAAATAAATAAAAAGAAACCTCAATAAGGTCTGTGCATTGATAAAGAGAAAAAAAATCCACAGTTAAAGTACCGGCAGGGATTTTTGCTCTAAAGCAAAAATGTTACCTCTGAGCTACATTGTAGTTATACACAGCTCCATACATAAACAGACCTTTCTTTGACTACAGAGAGGAAAGGCCTGGTGATGTCATCCTGCTGGGTCACATGATATGCAATTCAAACAAATCCCACACGCCCCCTTCTGAGCACACAGAGCTGAAGAGCTGGATGCAGGAGGTATGAAATGAGATTGTGGCAAAAACCCCTTTAAGAAGGAGTGCAATAACTCCAAAGTACACATGATCGCTATAGACTGCTGCATGGGCATAGGCACTATAGAAGCACCACAAGTGGTTACAGTATGCCCCTGTTTGCTCCTATCCACATTACTGTTGTGTATTGGCAATTCTGCAGCCTTGGAATTTAGGAACATGAGTCTAAACTGATGTCTGTGATGTGTTGTGCCGCGATATATGAGGAAAAGTACAGAGGTTAAGCTGACATTGATTTGTCTGAGGAAGTCGCTGGGTACAGATTGTGTGCCCGCTGCCAGTTATATAGAAACATGTAGTTGCTTAGTAATAAGAAGCTAGAATTTACAAAGGAGCAAGTAGTGGCATCGCTGCAGACTCGTGCCTTGTGCTCCATCAACGTTTCCTATGGTATTGGAGAAACAATCTTTTAAAGATGTTATTCTTTATCAAGGCATCAATTGCCGTGAGTGACCGTGAGTGACCATCACATCGAAGCTTTTATGCATCCTTTTCTAGAAAAGGTATTTGTATTGATCGTAGCGACAGAAGTTTAAAGGAACTTTCAGTATGAAACTGATACACCGGGCCCCATTCACCAAATCTTAGTAAGGGTGGGTTCACATAACGGTTTTTCAGCTCTGAAAGTCAGCACCAAAAAAGCGTAGTTTCATCGTGGAAACCCTGCGCTTAGGGTATGTTCACGCGGTGATTGTGGGGCACTCGTTGAGCGCTTTACCTGCCGTTTTTTCCGAGCACAGTAGGCGCCCATAAAAAGAAATGACATGTCGACGGGGAAAGTGAACGTGGATGGGAGCCAGCCCGGAGCACCTCTATTTGCCGCTATTCGCTGTGTGAACATACCCTTAGTCTATGTTCACACGGCTGAATGAAGCCGTAATTGCGGGACAGATTTTGCCCGCAATTACGGCGTTTGTACGGGAGCGGGGCGGGGGTCCGGCTGCCCGCCGGCCCCATAGACATTAATTATACACAGCGCGGATTCTGCCGGGATAATGTGCATGTCACTTTCTCGGAGACGGAATCCATAGTTCTCTATTCCGCTCATTAAAGAGAACCTGTCACATAGGTTATGCCCACTTGCTGAGGACAGAACAAGCTAGTGACAGACCTGCTGTTTCCAGCGCTGTGTCCCTTATTCTGTAAGATGCAGCAGTTTCAGAGTTTAATGCTCATATCTGGCAGTTTGCAGCCTGTTCTGCCAGAGTGGAGTCCAGATTATTCATGAGCGGGTATTAGCCCCGCCCACTCACAGCTGATTCAATAGGTAGAATCCTATGAGTAATTAAGAAGTGGGTGGGGATAACCACGGGTCGGCGGGGCTGACAATTGCTCATGAATAAACTGGACTCCTCTCTGGCAGAACAGGCTGCAAATTGCCAGATATGAGCATTAAATTCTCTGAAACTACTGTATGTTACTGGAAACAGTACTAGCCTGTGCTGTCCTCAGCAAGGGGGGCATAACCTATGTGACAGGTTCCCATTTAGCTGATTAAAAATCCCTGGTGCCAAATCAGTTCTCAGGACACCATGGCCGCACTGTGACCACACCAAGATGGATATTCCTACTCTAAGGCTATGTTCACACAGCTTATTCTGGGATGTATCCTTATGCTTAGAAAAAATAGGGCGGCACTCACCAATCTTCTCCGTTGATACTTTATTAAGGATTAAAACATCGGGATGCAAACACTGGGCCAACGACCGTTTCGCGTGCTAACCCTCACGCTTTCTCAAGATGCCTTGAGAAAGCGTGAGGGTTAGCACGCGAAACGGTCGTTGGCCCAGTGTTTGCATCCTGATGTGAATTTTAATCCTTAATAAAGTATCAACGGAGAAGATTGGTGAGTGCCGCCCTATTCTTTCTAAGCATAAGGATTTATTGCATGGACTCTCTCTTTTTATGGGCTTGAGCACCACTACTCCGGATGGAAAGGCTTGGCTTTGTTAGCTCGCAATTTTGAAAAGCTGGAGGCTTGCAGTAACCTTTTCATTGTGAAGTAGTGCCGCTGAATTCCTTTGGAGTTGGGACTTTTTTCTGGGATGTATTTCACCCCGTACTGCGCGAATTACGGGCTGAAATACGTCCCAGTCATTACGGTAATCCACAGTTCTCATAGAGATTTATGGATTACGTCTCCTCTCCCCGCTCGCACAATACAGCGAGCGGGGAGAGAAGTGATGTCAATTATTCAAGGCGTATATGCGCCGAGAATAATGAATGTCTATGGGGCTGGCGGGCTGAAGCCCTGCCCCCCGCCCTGCTTCTGCGTAATTGCGGGGCGAAATACGTCCCGCAATTAAGTCGTGTGAACATAGCCTAAGGAATAGCCATATAATTACAGCCTTTCATGGACTTTAGTTTGGTTGGGTATTTGGACTGCTTATGGTCATTGCCATAGATGCCTTGTTGGGCCCAGATGGTCACATTGCTTGGTCATTTTTGTTCCTTTCAGGTGAACGCACGTGGGTAACATTTTGCCGTCTTACTCTATTTTGTGGGTTCTCTTTCAAAGGCCACTCTGGGTTTCTTCCCCTTTACTTCATTAGGAATTGCTTCTAGGTGCACAGTAGTGTCAGCAACCTCTGGAAGTAATCAATGAATGAATGACAATTTCCTTTCAATGACTGCAAGCAGAGATCACTACTTCCTATTCTTGTTCTCCATAACCTGGTAAAACATTTCTGAAATTCCAATAACAGACCTTGGAAGTGTGAAGTGAAGGATCTGAACACCAGCTGGAAAACAGGAGGGGAACTGTTGTTTGAGGAATAAATCCTAAGACATGGTTCAGTGTAAAATAAACATATGCTCTTATCATTACACAATGCAGGACACCACCCTGCCTGGGATAGCCGTGTATGGACGGTATGTTTGCTTATAATTCAGCACTATGTCTCCCCATTGGTCAAAAGTAAGGTTTCCATAAACATATCGGGTAGAGAATGTTACAAGAGACATGTGTCTGATGATATATTTGTGTTGATTCCCTAACTGGTGATTTCCATCATAATGACAATTTTAATTTACATTGGAACCATCAGTGCCTTGAGGCTGACCTCAGGGCTCCATCAAAATGGCTGTACCAACGCTCCAGCACAGCTTCTAATGACATAGCTGAGGGCATAATGAAAAATATAGCTGATTGCTAGGAAATAGTCCAAACCTCATAGTCACCATAATTGTGGCCAACTGGTAACACTTTCAGGGCATAGTGGCGCACGACATTCAGTTACTGAAGGGGTAGCTCCACCCGAGGCTTGCACTTACCATAAACTGAATATTATTGTATAGCAGTATTATTTATTTTAACCCCTTAAGAACCCGTCGTTTTTTTTGGGTGACACGTTCGTTTTTTCCCTCCTCGCCTTCTGAAAGCCTTAACTTTTTTATTTTTCCACCTACATAGACACGAGGGCTTTTATTTTGCAGAACAAGATGTAATTTCTAATGGTGTTATTCACTATACTACAGAATATACTGGGAAACCGCAATAAAATTCCAAGTGGGACAAATTGTGAAAAAAAAGTATTTTCGCCATGTTTCTGGGTGTTTTGCTTTTACGGCGTGCAACCTTCGGTAAATATAATGTGTTATCTGTATTCTACAGGTTGCTATGCATCCCGAAATACCAAACATGTAGGGTTTCCGTTATGTTTTGGTACCAAAAATTCCAAACATTTTCTATTTTTGAAATTTGTGGCGCGGCACCATTTTGTGCGACCAATAACTTTTTTGTACTAACACCTACGGACGTCAGTGAGGGGGCATTTTTTGTGCGCTGAAGTGTACTTTTTATCTCTAGCAGTTTGGAATGCATGCGACTTTTTTGATAATTTTTATTCCATATTTTGAGTGACGTAAAATGACCAAAAAACGCAATTTTGGCGTTTGGAATTTTTTTTCTTCTACGGTGTTCAGCATACGGGATAAATGATGGTATATTTTTATAGGTTGTACTTTTTCGGACGTGGAGATACCAAATATGTGTAACTTTTTTATTATTTTGATGATTTTATTTGTAAAATGGGGAAAGGGGGGTGATTTGAACTTTTAATACTTTTTTTTTTTGTACTTTAAAACTTTATTTTTTTCACTGTAACATTTAGTCCCCCTATGGTGCTTGACCACTAGGGGGCGCGATTGTTAATATAGCCTAATGCATTGCATAGGCAATGCACTAGGGTGTACAAAGATGGCGGTTTCCCCACTTCCTGTCTACGGCCAGAAGTGGGGCAAACTGGGAAATGTAAGTGATGGGAGCCTTCACAGGGCTCCCCACTACCGTGTCCGGTCGTCAGATCGCCGCAGCTAGGCTGCGCCGATGCCGATAACCCTAACGATCGGTGCGCGGCACCGATCGTCATTCAGTCAGACGCCGCGGCCATCTTTGCCGCGGTGTCTGACGGGTTAAACAGCGCCAGCGAGCGACGCCACCCGCCGGTGCTGTTACTGCCGGGTGTTAGCGGCGATTAGCAAAGCCCCTTAGCGGCCCTGGGACATACTCATACGTCCAGGGTCGTTAAGGGGTTAAAAACATTTTTGGGGGGTGCCTAAAAATGTTGACCTTGGTCTGGGTTTGTGAGCGCTATTAAGTCCAAAAATCCCATCCATTATGTTCTAGCAGCTCTAGTTTATGAGATGTTGATGACTTGATGCTACATTGTCCTTGTGAATAATTTTTGTATAAATCTGTACTGCAGATGAATAGAATAGAGTTTGCTCATGCACCTTCATATTTTTGTTTGCATTTGTTCTTTAACCCCTTAAGGACCCAGGCCTGTTTGCCTTCCTGACCCAGCCCTATTTTTGAAATCTGACATGTGTCCATTTTTATGTAGAGGAATAACTTTTTGACACTATTTTACTATCATGTGATCAGAGAATGTTTTCTCGTGGACACATTGTGCTTTAAGTAGTAAGAAACTTTTATCCAGACAATCCTTGTTGTTGGAAAAAATATCAAAATTTATGAAAATTTGGAAAGATTTGGTTTTGAAGTTGCAAAATTTCTAGCTTGTGCAAGACAGATTAATTATTACACCACAAAATAGTTTATCTAGCATCTACCCTCATGTGCCAACTTTAGGTTGTGGCAATCTCATTTTTAAATGTCTTTTTTTTTTTTACGACATTAGTAGGGGGCTTCATAGAAATTTTTAGTAGTAATTTTCACAATTTTCAGAAAATTTGCAATATATCAATTCTTTTAGGGACACTCCAGTTCTGACGTTGGCTTTTGAGGGGCCTTGCATGTTCAGATACCACCCATAAGTGGGACACCATCTGAGAAAACTGACCCCTCTTTCAAGTATTTAAACACTCTTTAGGAAGTTTGATCAACCTTAGTATTTCACATGAAATTAAATAGCAAAGTGGAGGTGAAATTTCAAAATTTCACTTTTTTTTGCGGATTGTTCATTATTTATCATATATTAACTGGTAATACCGGTAAATGTGACTAGGTAAAATGCAACTTCAATATCAATTTCCCCAGGTCTGCCGTTTTTAGCGATATCCCATATGTGGCCCTCGTGCAGCTATTTGGCTCAACCATAAGCCACAGAATAGGCGGAGCACCCCTACCGGACCTCTGAAGGTCTCATTTCAATACGATTTTATTGAGGCGCCCATTTCAGGTTTGGGGACACCCGAAGGTGTAATAAAAACCTAATAGACCAACATATTGGAAAACTACACCCTTAAAGGAATTAACCAGGCGGTTGCATATGAGTATATAGACCCCACAGGTGATTCACAGAATTTTTTGCATAAGGCTTGTGAAAAAATAAAAAAAAATTTTTTTTTTCCAATAATCTGCAATTTAGCTTAAAATATTTTCACATTTACAGAGGAAAATCACTGTGAAAAAAAGATCCGTAAAACTTTTGTTAAGCAATTTCTTCCAAGTTTGCAATGTGGCTGTAAAACTGCTGTGTGGGGCATGGCAGGGAGTATATTAGGAGGGAGCGCATATTGGCTTTTGGAGCAGATTTTTGGTGGGGTCATGTTGCATCTTGCAAAGCCCCCAAAGTAGCAGAACAGGATAAAACCTTCAGAAGTCGCCCCATTTTAGATTCAACACCCATCAGGGATCTCATCGAGGGGTTGTTTATGTGATCTGTGCATTTTTGATGCACAGTGGTTCCATTGTTTTTTTTTGTTTAGCATTGGGCAATGAAATTGGGCGGGAAAAGACGCAGTTAAGTCATTGTTTTTTGAGTTTCATTTACAGCATTCGCCGTGCAGTGTAAATGATGTGAATAACTTTACCTTATGGGGTCGAGGTACACTTTACAAATGATATAGATTTTATATAGTTTTTTTTTTATGTTTTATTACTTTTACACAGTAGAAATACGTCTAATAAAAAATTGCCTTTTAATGTCTGTCCTATTTTCTGATCAGAGCCATAACTGTTTTTATTTGCTGTGTGACAGAGTGGTGTATGGGCTTGTTTTTTGGGGATGAGTGAAGTTTTTATTGGTACCATTATGGGGTGCATATGATGCTATGTTCACTTTTTATTAAGTTTTGTGAGATGATTTGAACAAAAATACAGCAATCTTGTAGTGTTTTTTATTTTTATTTTTTTATAAGCGGTCACTGTACGGTATATATGACATGGTTCAGCTTTACTCAGCCGGTCAATACGATCTACACCGAAAACCAATTTGGTATATTTTTTTTTTATGTTTTACTGCTTTTGTGTATTACATAAAATCACTTTTATCTCAAACTAGGAAAAAATACGTTTTTGCATCACCATAGTTTGAGATGCCATAATGTGTTTTAAATTTTCTGTGCTTGGAGCTGTGAGGGACTTGTTTTTTGCGAGGAGTTGATGTTTTTATTAGTATCTTTTTTGGGGGGAAGGGGGGGACAAGGCTTTTTGATCGCTTTTTTAGAAATCCATTTTTTGGAGGCCTAGGGTGAAGAAAAATAATACTGCAATCATAGTGTGTTTTTATTTTTATTTTTTAACAGGGCTCACATGCAGTATCCGTGTCGATAAGTTAGCTTTATTCTTGTGGGGTCGCTTCGATTATGCGAATACTTATTTCTATAGTATTTTATGTTATTGAAGCACTTTTAAAAGAAAAGAAAAGTGTGTTAGTGTGTAAACAATATTTATGCATCGTCTATCTTCTGAGAGCTATAATTTTTTTTTTTTTACGTTATACAGAGCTGTATTGACGGACATTTTTTTTGCGGAGGATGAACATGATTTTAATTGGTACAACTTTGGCGTTTATAGGAGTTTGATCGCTTTTTATTCCATTTTATGGTGCTGCGGGATGAACATAATCTTAATTCTGTAGATTTTTTTTTTGGGGTTTTTTTAACGGCGATTCACCGTAGGAGTTAATTAAATGACAGATTTTATAGGGCAGAGTCATTTTTACGCACGCCAGGCGTTCAAATATGAGGTACTTTATTTATGTTTTTGATCTTATTTGGGCGCGATTTGGTTTTGTAAAGGGGAAAGGGCGGTGTACGGATTTTTATTTTATTTTCGTGTTTGATGTTTTATTGTTTGTTTCACTTTTTTTTCACTTTTTCACATTTTTTTTTTTTACTTTTCCCCATAGGGGATTTGATGAGAGATCTTGTTAGATATCTCATTCAATAGGAATCAGTGAATAGCTTGTTAGCTTATGACTGGTTCCTATGACAAATGTCAGTTCACGTGACCGGGGGCATGCCCACCATGGGCACGGACGGGCGTCGTGAGTCGTCACAGACAACCCGGAGGCATTCTCTGCCTTCCGTGCTGTTCTACTGTAGGAATGGCAGGAGCTGCACGGATCCGTGCGCTTGCTGCGCCGACAGGTGACGCGGAGGAGCGAGATCTTCCTCGCTGCGTCTTCCTTAGTTATTTTGCGACGGATTGTGTGCTGATAATTACGGTTTTCCCCCCCTCCCCCTGGAGCGATCGGGGTCGGGGGTCCGATGCGTGCGGTAATGTCAGCTGTAATATACAGCTGACACCCCGCGCTGATCGCGCAAACTCTGCTCTTAGAGTTTTGCGCGATCATCAGGACGCATCCATACGTCCTGGTGCGTGAACCCCCAAACCACCTGGACGTATGGATACGCCCAAGGTCGTTAAGGGGTTAAGAACGACATGTATGAACGGGGCGAAAACTGCCCTGTTCACTAGATTTTTAATCAGGCGCACTCCAATATTAGGCGCATTACAAAGCGAGGATACACATTTATGACTTTTGATTGGCAGATCCAGGCGCATTACTGCTAGAACAAGTAGACTACTTTAAAAGAGGATTACCTGAGCCAGCAGTGTCGCTTTGTAGCTAGAAAATGCTAAATTTATGATCCACAGTAGAACAGGTTCATAGATCCAGGCGCATTCTACGCTACTAATGCGCACAAAAAAAAGACGCCTGAGAGTAAAAATCATACGTGTTGCCCATAATGTTCTAAAATATGTCTTTTCTGTTCACATGAATTTCCAACATTTCTTTAGTACAATATTAAGTGACCAAATAACTTTTAGCAGAAGTTATACCTGGTAGGTGTCAATACCAGATCTCCAAAATTAGAGTGGATAGGGGGAAACGGTGTCATTTTCATAATCAGAGCCCCAAACATACTCAAAAATGGTTCCAACTTATAAGGCACCAAAATGAGCTATTTAGCTACTTCAGTTTGATCTTGTGAAAACACTGTATTGGGGTATTTACTAAGGCACTGTTCAATATATTTTTTTTCCTGTGCTATTTGGTCAATGTGTAGAGCTGTTATATGTAGGTATGTGGTGTTGGAGTCTAAGTCAGTCAAAGTCGTTTTTGGCTGGAGTCAGAGTTAATAGAAATGTTTCAACTTCTGCTTTAAAATACATTTATTAAATACATAACCTAAAAATTTAGCTTCTATTCATCAAAAGGATTGTTTTTTTTTTTGTTAAAACTCTTGCTTAAACAAGTCACTTTGCAATGTGTTTCCATTAACTGTGTCCTACCTATTCCTAGATATCCCCTCTTGTATGGCGCATCAGTCCCCAGTTACTATCACAGACCTGTTTGATCCTTTTGATAGGCTGCCAGTACTGGTTGCTATAGCTACAGACCTGGTGTCCACAGCAACTAGTGCTCCTCAGGCCAGTAGTAGCAAATAAAGCCAGTAAACAGGCCCCTAAATTAAAAAAATTAAACAGGAATGAGGTCAGATGAATCGATGTAGTGAGACAACCCCTTTAAAGCTACCATTTTGCTAAAGTAAATTTTTTATTAGTCGTAGTCAGAGTTGTTCTAGAGTAGGTCAGGAATTTGGTTTACTCATAGCCCTCGTTATTTGGGCACCATACTTTAAGGATAGGTTCATACGGCATGTCTGATACGTTTTTTCAATATGTAAATTAAACATTGAAACAGTCCGAAATTGATCAAAAAAACCCATCTAAAAACGCATCTGTAATGTGTATTTAATTACTTATTTGATGCGAATTGGATCCTTTTCCCATGCAATTTCCTAGTTTTCTTTTTAAAAAAACTTAATTTGGACCCAATGCGTATTTTATGTGTGTACCAGAAAGTGTGGTTCATATTTGGATACGTTTTTTAGTTTCCAAAAATGCACCCCATTGTTTTCTATGGGGATTTTACAAGTGTAAAACAGATTAAGAATTGACATGTCACTTCTTTGTACACGTCCGAAAAACGCAATAAAACTATGTATGTAAAATACGTATCGTGTAAACAACGGTACGTATTTTACATTGAAATCAATGTGATCTGACTGTAACATTGTTAAATATGTATTTTGGTACATATTTCGGCAAATACCAAAATACGCTGTGTGAACATACCCTAAAAGGTACAATTAGCAGTGAGATTATCACTGCGGGCTATGAGGAACACGCAGCAGCGTTCACATGAGAGATCGCCGCTGCGTGTTTCCATAGCGCCGCTCGGGTCCGTCTTTGAAAGAATTGACATGCAATTCTTTCAAAGACGGACCCGACAGGCACCGAGCGGCGATCTCTCATGTGAACGCTGCTGCGTGTTCCTCATAGCCCGCAGTGATAATCTCACTGCTAATTGTTAGATACGTCTCTGGGTCCATCCTGTCGGTCCCCGAGACGGAGCTAAAAATTGGATGTAACAAGGAGTTAAAACTCCGTGTGAACAAGCCCTAGAGGGGTATTTTAATCTCAATCACAGCTAAGATAGGAGCAGATGTCTGAGTGGTGCTGTTTCTGTAATTTCCACGGACAGTATGAGAAGGCAACAGTTTTCCAGCACAAGTTCATCTGTTTCTATGATAGCCCTTGGAGTCAATAGTATGCAATGCTACCAGACACAGAGATGAATTCAAGGGGTGGCTTAGTGGCCACTAGTGTTGAGCGATTTTTATCGACAAAGTTGAAATCGGCAAGGTTTTTATGGTGATCGAAATTTCCAGATCATGAGATAATTTTAAAGGGTTAAAATTGAGCATCATCTATTAAGATCGCGCCCTTTTTCGGCGCTTCCCGTAATTTTGGCGGCCAGCAAATCAGATTACGAAAAGAGCAGGGTGAGATGTGTTGCGACGTCATGGGCTGGGCTGTGTTTGGTTGCGATTGGCTGGAAAAATCACATGTCCTCTTTTTTCATATTACTGCGTTTCCTGTTTCAGCCTCAGTGTCTCTCAGCGTCTCATAGGGGCAGGACGTGCGCTCTGCCCGTGGCAAACAGCTCCGCGCAATGTGTCTATTTCTGCACAGAGAAACCTCTACTAAATTTGCTGTGATCCTTCCAATTTATTTAGATTAGAGATTTGAAGTTTTTAGTAGTTAGCTAGGGGAATTTTAAAGCAGCTTTTCTACCGCTGAAATTCAGGGGGGGGGAGCAGAAAAGCTCTATCTATAAAGAACGCTGGATAAATTTCACAAGATTAGTGTAGACATTGTAGGGAATATCTTTTTTATTAAAGTTTGCTTTTGAAATATTTCCTGAATATTGGGCGCCTAACTTATATTGGATACCATCATTTCTAGTATGCGGGTCTCTTTTTTGGGTGCAAAACTCCCCTTTTATTTTCAGTTTTCATTTTTAAATTTTGTGTTCATTTTAATTTTACCCCTTACACGTGACTGTTGATATATCCACCTTGCAGTTAAATTACAAACCCCAATCTTGTAGTCGCCAGGTTGTTTTTTGCCAAAAATCCCTTTTATCTACGAAAAAAATAACAGTTACTTTTTTTTTGACTTTTGCCACCCAGCTTGTTCATTGACGCAGCATCCCGTAAAACTTAAAAAAGCAATTCTATATTCCCCCGGTAAATTGAAAAGGGGCAAAAAATACCCTTTATTTACCAAAAAAATAACAGTTACGGTTTTTGCCTTTGCCACCCAGCATTGTTCATTGACGCGATCCACGTAAATCTTTAAAAAACAATTCTATATTACCACAGGTGAATTGAAAGGTCAAAAAATACCCTTTATATACCAAAAAAATACAGTTACGGTTTTTTTGACTTTTGCACACCCCCGCATTGTTCATTGACGCAGCATCCACGTAAATTTAAAACAGCAATTCTTATTCACCACAGGTGAATTGAAAGGTGCAAATAATATGTTTATTATCCCAAAACTAAAAGTACAGCATAACAGATCCTTTTCCCCGGGACTTTTTTAATCTGGGGGTCAGACGGTAAGTAATGTCCATGAAACTTTAAAAAGGGGTGAAAAATCCTTTTTGGGCCCTTTTTAAATCGGGGTTTATGCGGTTTGGGCTCTGCTGCGTTCCAGGGCGGGATAATTTTTAAAGTCCATTCAAGTAGCATGATGGTTCAAATCATACTGCCTTCTGGCATTTTTAATTTGTGGGGAGCGGTTTAAGGGGCAGGTGTGTACAAGACAGGGGTAGGAATGGTCGTGACTTTTTTTCTGTGGGTTTTTAACCTAAGTGTTTGCCTAAGATGTGACTTCATTTGACTGTTGTGATGTTAATTTCAGCTTTCCAGCCTTTTTTTGGGTGTTAATTTAAAGAAGGTGTTTTTGCTCTCCATAGACTTTTTAAAGGTTTAAACGCTATAAAACGAAGCTCACTATCGAAAAACCTTATCGATAGCGGGGGGAAACGACTTCGCTCATCTCGATGGCCAACGCAATCGTCAACACTAGTGCCACCCTTTAAAACTCCCGGGGTTTTGTTTTGTACATTGTTGATTTTTTAGCTGCAGTGATGTCACTTCTTGTGTGTTGTCTGCACATGATGATAAGCCCATTTTACAATTTAATTTCCCTTCAATGTAAATATATGATGCTTGGAGTAATTTGATTACAGTATGGACACTTTAGAAATGTGCTGTATGTGGTTCATTAGTGGGAAAATATCAAGCATTCTAATTTCATTTCTGCCACACATTGCTGTTCAGAGAGGATAATTGAATACATTCAAGCAATATAAATTTTGTCAGCAGTCATTATTTTAATGGAAGAAACTAATTTCATTACAGCTCTTTTAAAAGACATTTTACAAGCCCGGAAAAACAGAAATTTTTGGCCCTCTATAGCAGACAAAAACCCAGGAACTTGATGTGAGGTTAATTTAACCTAGGCATGCAAAGAGTCATTGGTCAAGTTATTGCAGCAGTCCTTGTGTCTAGGGTAGTAATGGTAAACCCCTGGTGGTCTGGGGTGGTAATTGTTTACCTCTTGAGTGTTGGATTAAAGGGGTTTTGTGACGAAGACATTCATCCTGGTTTGTCCTGCTTCAGCTTTGTGTGCTCAAAAGGCGGCATGTTTGATTTGTTGGAACTGCATGTCAGGTGACCGAACAGGCTTGACATCACCATGACTTTCCCCACAGTGTACTCACTCTAGTGAAACAAAGGTCTTTCTATTTACAGAGAGGTGAGTGTATAATTTGAGGGTTAGCATTTTGCCTTTTAGGGGAGGGCTATTTGGGGTTTAAAACCGCAAAGACAAACATAGAAATTTTTTTCTCAATGCACATACCTGATTGAGGTTTATTTTTTTTTATTTGTACTTTTTGACTAATTACTAAGGCGTACGAAGGACAGAAGTAGAATGACAGCAGCTGGGATTAAACACTTGCTCAGTAGTGGTTGTGTGTGATTACTAAGCAGGGAAGAGACTGATAAGTAGCTCCCTGAGAGGAGAGGTGATGTCTTAGCATGTGTGGACAGGGTGAGGAGCTTGGGCATGGTTATCCCCTGGAGATAGCTATACCTTTGGATCATAAGGGGGCATGAAACGAAAAAGCATAGAATTTTTAAAAAGGGAAAGAATGAAAATTTTTTATTATTTAATTTGCAAGCTTCCCATGTCATATAAACCCCTTTAACATGAAAAGAAGATTCTTGGCTTTTTGGAATATAATTACCGTATATACTTGAGTATTAGCCGGCCCGGGTATAAGCCGAGGCACCTACTTTTGCCACAAAAAACTTGGAAGACTTATTGATGAGTAAAGCCAGGGTGGAAAATGCAGCGGCTACTGATGAATTTCAAAATTAAAAATGTCCCCCCTAGGCAGGTATAGGCAGGTTATGCCCTCATAGGCAGGTTGGAAGTTTAAGTCCCCTGGCAGGTATAGGGAAATATATGTCCCCCAAGCATGTTAGGAAGTTATTGTCCCTATAGGCTTATAGGCAGTTATGTGTCCCCCCATAGCAGGTTATAGGGAGTTTTTCTTTTCCTATAGGCGGTTTTTAATATTATAGCAAATTATAGGCAGTTAATTGTCCCCCCCATAGGCAAATTATGGGTATTATAGGCAGGTTATAGGCAGTTATATGTTCCCCTTTGGCAGGTATAACAGGGTTTTTGGCAGTTATATATCCCCTCTAGCGGTTTTTAGGGGATTATAGGCAGATTATCAGTTATATATCCCCTCATAGGCAAGTTATAGGGTATTATAGGCAGGTGATAGGCAGTTATATGTCCCCTCATAGGCAGGTTATAGGGTATTATAGGCAGGTTATAGGCAGTTATATGTCTCCTCATAGGCAGGTTATAGGGTATTATAGGCAGGTTATAGGCAGTTATATGTCCCCTCATAGGCAGGTTATAGGGTATTAAAGGCAGGTTATAGGCAGCTATATGTCCCCTCATAGGCAGGTTATAGGCAGGGCTTGTTTAAAAAAAAAATACAAGCACTGACCTCGCTCCCTCACTGCTCTGACTCCTGAGTGCGCCGTTTTCCGGCACAGGGGGCGTGATGTCATCAGGCCGCGCAGGCAGCGTGATGACATAGCACGCTGCCTGTGCCGGAGACTCCGGAAGGCCGCAAGTCTGCTTGCAGCCTTCTGGAGTTCTATTGCGGAGAAGGGAGCGCTCACTCTCTGCTCCGCCACAGTATCTTCAGCTGTATGCGCTCCCAGGAGTCGCATACAGC
Organism: Phyllomedusa bahiana; assembly: GCA_025379985.1. Taxonomy (NCBI): domain Eukaryota; kingdom Metazoa; phylum Chordata; class Amphibia; order Anura; family Hylidae; genus Phyllomedusa; species Phyllomedusa bahiana. The sequence continues at coordinate 17,963 of JAODAL010015330.1, read as the reverse complement.
CGAAGTGATCCCCGCCAGTGCCCGGACCACAGCAGTGCCCGGACGCCGACTGGTGACCGGAGAGTAAGCTGTATGCACTCCCAGGAGTCGCATAAAGCTGCACAGATCGCTGACAGTACACGGGCCATAGCGGTGCCGGGACGCTGTCAGCTAACTCGGTTTTGCTGTATGCAGCTTCCAGAGGAGTCTTGTACAGGTGAAGTGTCCTTGCCGGCGCCTGGGCCATCGCAGCACCCGTGCGATGACAGTGACTCGAGTATAAGCCGAGGAGGCCTTTTTCAGCCAATTTTTTGGGCTGAAAAACTCGGTTTATACTTGAGTATACAGTATATGGTTGTTAACATTTATTCATTTAGTACTAAGTACTGTTGCCTTGCAGCACTAGGGCCATAAGTTCAAATCTGATTAGGGGGGAATGTCTATATGAAGTTTGTATGGGTTTCCTCCCAATAAGTCATGATAGGTTGATTAGCTTTCTGTCCCATTGACTGACATCTGTATGTGTGAGATAGGGAAAGATAGACTGTGAGCACCATAAGGAACAGAAACTGATGTGAATGATAATCTTTATGAGGTGCTGTGGAATATGTCAGTGCTATATAAGCAACAGTAAGTAAATAAAAGTGGGAGAGGTTAGATTTATGCAGTCCAACATCAACTGATCCAAAATCTGAAAATTAAAACATAAATTGCCAAAAAGTTATTCTACTCAGCCAGTTTTTTTAGTGACCTAACAAAGGCGCGGGCAAAAATCATAGGGTTTGATAACAAAATTCAGTGTCTTCACTGCCAAAGTTTAGAACTAAAGTGGCATATATACCCGGCCTCATTTATCAAAACTGTCCAACAATAAGACTCTTTGTTGCCCACAGAAACCAATCCATGCTCGTAGAAACCAGTCAGAGTTCAGATTTTATTTCTCCAGAACCATTTGAAAAATGAAAGCTGAGCTCTGATTGGTTTCTATGGGCACTTAAATGAGGCCCTCTGTGTTTTTGTGTATCTATAAGTAAATCAACCTTCTGTTTTTGACATAAATAGAGTTAGTCAGTAGTCTCCCTATTACAGGCAAGATTATACTACCAGTATGTAAAGATAACACATGATCCACCAGTCACAATAGGAGATGTCATCGCTCTCCCCCTGTCCTCCTCCTTGCACGCTGACTTCTTCCCAGGTCACAGAGCATGCCTTGAAAACTTTTCTATAGAAGTCAATAGGTCTTCTTCTGTTCACAGGCTGCTGTTAAAAGCATCTGAGACATGATGGCTGCCCCCACTGTCATATACATGTGGCGACTGGGTGTCCGGTGGGGCAGAGTAGAGGGCCAGAGGCAGAGGCAGCCCACTCTGGTCACTGTGGCCAACACTCTTCTCGACCGTACATCTCATGCTCCTCCAGTTCCAGTGCTAGTGAAGAGGGGGTCTGCACTGTGGATGATGGTGGCAGTAGTTGCTCTCCCAGGGCACACCCTAGCAGTGGTCTCTCCCTCGACTGCCTGGTGTAGGTGGTGTGTGAGGTGCCCTTGGTGTTTGGTGCAGAAATGACAGGCAGGAGGGTTATCGTTTTCAAATAATCTTAGGCTTCTTTACTTCACCAGGCAAGATGGTATACACATGGCAGTGGTCAGAATTCCAGTTACATTTCAGTCCTTTCAGTCCAAGCCACTCAGTAGACCATGGCACGATAATGTTCCTAAATAAAGTCCCTTGCATAACTATTTCTCATAGTAGATTAGTTTTCCTTCTTTCTTGATCCACTCCCATGCGCCAAGGGAAGCCAAAAGATCAGAGCCGACCTCTGACAGCTTGCAGAGGATGATGATGATAGCGCTGATAACCCGAAGGTGGAAATCAGTGTAGAGAGATGACTCCCCAGTGGGGAGAGACAAGCACCTATGGGGAGACCTCTCCAGTGGAGAGACAGAGACCCAGAACACTAAATTTATCTAGCTTATATAACCTAACCTATATATTCTAAGGGCGACATGTATGAATGGAGCTGCGGCAGAAGTCTGGCATCTTCTCAGCCCAATATCTAGCGAAGCCCCGTTCACTGTATTTCTACAATGCGGGTGTCGGGGCGCATTACAACCGTCCGAAAAAACTCATTTACTCAAAAATAGGTGCATTACTGCTGGAACAGGTAGACCACTTTAAAAGTGGTTTACCTGAGCCAGAATTATCGTCTAAGCGCTAGAATGCGCCTGATTTATGACCTGCAGTAGATCGGGTTCATAAATTCAGGTGCATTCTACACTATTATAAGGCGCATAAAAAGTGGCGACTAAGCGCCAACAATCATACATGTCGCCTGAAGTGTTGTCATGGTGATTCCCGCCATTAGCTCCTGAGTGACTGTAGCTGGTTACAATTCTGCAAGGCAGCATGACTATACACATTCTACAGATAGGTGCAGAAGCTGTTAGCTCTTTACATGGGTGAAGTAGAGGTCAACAACATTATAGAAAACACTTTTCATAATACTTAGTGCAATAATGCAAATAATACAGATATTAGTGCAAATACTAGTAGACATTATTAACACTTTAGTAGTGCATTGTACCACCAACTCCTGTACACTACATACAGACAACAGAAATAAACAAATCTACAATCAGAAATCAGCTAAGAAGGAAAGAATGTATATCAGTATCTCATTTTAATTAGTAAAAAAAATTATTGGTAATGAATTACCTTTACATAATGAAATTATGGATAGGATCTGTTCCTATCTGTGGTTGGAGGTGTGCATCGGGAATATTTACTTCAGTATACCTCCAAAGAAGCCCCCCATGTATGCCACTCTATGGGGATTCCATTGCACACATCAACCATTGCCTCCCATTGTAGAAACATATACCATGCATCATATGGTTTTCTACATGAGCTTAAATAGTGTAAGTGTGAACAGACCCTCACCTGTAGCCACCATTTGGTTGATCTCATTGAGAGCAGTATAATGATATTAGAATTCACGCCAACCTTACTTAACCTATATTAAAGTGGGTGTCCTCCCCCTATAAAAAATTATAACCACAACTGTTCGGACCCAAGTAAAATGAACAAAAGCATATTCGCCTTCCTCCAACCCCCGATTCCAGCAGCCCGTCTCGCTGGTCTGCTGCTGACATTCCATTGCTATAGACACAGGTACGTCACTGCTATGTGTGCTTATTGGCTGCAGTGGTCACATGCCTCCTAATCACATCACCGTTTGGAAGTGAACAGTTTTGAACCATGATTTAAGTAGGGACTCATGATCGCTGCAGCCAAATGGTGCCCACAGCAGTGACGTCCTCATCTGGAAGTGACAGAGTGTCAACAGAAGACCGGGGAGACTTGACGCTGAACCAGGGACCAGAGAAAGGTGAATATTTTTTCATTTTACGTGGGCTGCCAGGGTTGTTGCTATGATTTTTATAGGAGGTGGACAACCCCTTTAATAAGTTCACACAGTACTCAAAGCGGGTGCTTAAAAGGCCATAGACTTTATTAATAAATATTCTTTAATTACTTATATAGCAAAATTAACAACTGATAGTTTATTAATCATAACTTTATTTAAATAATTTTCTTAGAATTATACCAACACATTAGTCCTTGTATATAACTCACAAATGAATGTCCCCTCAAAAATAGAAACATTACCCAATTCACATAGTACCATAACTAACCAAGACCATTGAAGTAGAAGGGAAGGGTGGGCGCTTGTCCCCAGAATATCTCACGCTGCATGGCAGGTTTTACGACCACCAAGCAACCCGAGCACTTGTATGCCCCCAGCCTCAGTCATCTGACCATACCTGGGGGCCAATTGACCCCTGTTACCTGGCAGACTACACTAGTCTTGACCAATGACACTTAATTAAATTAAATTCACACCATAGCAAGAATTAAATTCCCACCAAAAGTTCCAAGAGGGTCCCTTAGGGATGATTGCAACCCCAGAAGGCACCTTCTCAGGGATGATTGCAACCCCATAAGGAACCTTCTCATTGATGATTGTAACTCCATAAGGAACCTTCTCAGGGATGATTGTAACCCCATAAGGAACCTTCTCAGCGATGATTGTAACACCATTAGGAACCTTCTCAGGGATGAGTGTAACCCCATAAGGAACCTTCTCAGGGATGATTGCAACCCCATAAGGAACCTTCTCAGGGATGATTGTGACTCTATAAGGAACCCTCCTGAGGGCCCCTAACAATCTATAGTCAGAGAGCCTCACCAATTTGCAAGTGCTGGTGAAGATAATGTTATCATATTACTCAATGACAATGTGTAAGAAAGCAGGGGGTCAGTTCAGAGTTTCACAATTTTCAGAAGAGGGTGATAGAATGATCAAGTTGATAATCTTATTAATAAGAAACTATGCTAAAAAAATAAAGAAAAAACCTATATGCAAATACATTTATAACCCATCCATAAACCTGCTGTATCCCTAGCTACAGGCTCTATACCATGCACATTATTTATGCCGAGCAGGGTTATCACCCACACTGTGCTATTAAGGAAGACATTCCGTCTCTTCTTCATTATCACCAACGGATTAAACACTAACATCTTTGTGATTTGTCACGACTCTCACTGACAATAAACTGTGGAAATAATTCTGCTTATCTGCTCTTTAACACCAACCATGCGCACACTTGACAAAATGTGAGAAAAATGACTATTTTTAATCTGAAAGTGACCTTCATGAGCACAAATAGACAGCTAGGTCCATCTGAATGTGGAAACAGCTGTATTGTAAAGCTAAGGCATTAGGCTTAAATCACATTGTGTACTGCAGGTCTGTTCTACCGGTGCACTGGAGGAAATGCGGAAATGACCTTCTGAAGATGATTATGGACTCTAGTAATTATCAACCTTCACTTACTACTGCAGGCCGGTCACACTATGTGTATGGAATATCTGTGTCTCAAACATATCCTTCTGCACCTGATGAGGGTGCACAGTACTGCTTAAAGGGTTGTATGGCAGTTGAAAGGGTATATAACATTGAGCACAATTTCCTATATGTCTTAGTCATTGGTCATAACACTGGCACTAGGGAGAGCTTATTGTATATATATTTATATAGCTTCAGGTGAATTTAGTGGGAACTATATCAAAATGTGTATTCTTTTAGCTCCCCCTACAAGTGGCTATGGGTAATCTACAGCTGTGTTAGAGGGAAGAACCCTATGCATGTAGTCAGCCACGCATTGTACAAGTACTGCCATGTAATATCAAAATAACTAACATGCAAAGCCCAAAAAACACAGCCACATATTTCCCTCATACATATTTGGACTGGGCCATAATGGAGTTGTGGACTGTCAGGAAAAAGCCCACACCGGCCCACTACACGCCCCCACACACTCCTGGAATGGTATACAAACTCCTCCCGCTCTGGCCATGCCATTTCTGACTGAAAAACCAAAATAGGCCATACCTCGGCAGGGCATTGGCACAAAACAGAACCAGTGGCACCATCAGAACCGGCTGGACTTAAACTGCGCCCTGATACCAGACATCTCTATCCTATGGGTTCCCTAAGTCCAGCTTTGGATTTCTCGGTCCCCCTGCCGGGTGCGAACATGGGAGTGGTGGCTATGTGTACGGGGAGTCTCATATTGTAACATATACCTCGGATACATGATTCTCTCATAAATCTTTATGAAATATCGAGGCCGCTGAGTCTGGGTTGGTTTCATTCAAGTCTCTGAAGCTTGGGGTTTGAGACAGCATGTGTCTCAGGTGTTAATTAGCTAAAAAGAGGATCCTTTTGATGGGTCAATCTCTCCTGCTGAGCTAGCTTCCTATGGAAGGGCATTTACAATGGGTTTGAGCTGGGGGCTAATTAATGTGTAAATTGGGGCTTTCCTGGGATCTGGTGTGATTTGTGCCAGCTGCCTGAGTTATGAAGTTTCAGGAGAGATGGCTTGTTATATTGAGTCAATTTTCCTCACACCTCCCCCCTTTGGAGGGCACTAGGGGGCAGCGCCACTTGGTGCTCTCCCAGGCGCCCGCCTGCCCCCTCTCCCTGTCGGGACAACCCATTGGCATTGCCGTGGTCTCGGCCTTTCCGATGGCGAATGGCGAAGTGGTACTGCTGGAGCGCTAGGCTCCAGCGTAGCAACCTCCCATAGGTTCCGGAGACCGTGTGGTAACCAACTCAGAGGGTTGTGGTCTGTCTCCACGATGAAATGACGCCCGTATAGGTAGGGCTGCAGCCGCTGCAAGGCCCACACTATCGCCAGGTATTCCTTCTCCATCGTAGAATAGGCCACTTCCCTCGGCAAGAGCTTCCGTCTCAGGTACATAACGGGATGTTCCTGTCCCGTTGTGTCCACCTGGCTGAGCACTGCACCGAGGCCAAAGTCACTGGCATCGGTTTGTACTATAAACTGCCGAGTGAAGTCGGCTGCTTGTAGTACTGGGAAGCTGGACAAAGCGGCTTTGAGGGCCTGGAAGGCTGTCTCGCAGTCGTTTGTCCACTCGACTGCGGAGGGCAACCTCTTCCTGGTCAGGTCTGTCAGGGGCTTCGCCAGGCTTCTATAGTGTGGAACAAACCTCCTATAGTACTCAGCGGTGCCCAAGAAGGACATCACCTGCTTCTTGGTCCTGGGGGTGGGCCAGGATGCGATGGCATCCACTTTTCCGGGCTCTGCCTTCAAGGCCCCCCACCTACCCGGTGCACCAGGTAGTGGACCTCACTCATGCCCAGCTGGCACTTTTCCAGCTCGATGATCAAGCCTGCCTGACGGATACGTCCAAGCACCTGCATCAGGTGCTGTAGGTGATCCTCCCAGGTGGGACTGAAAACGGCTATGTCATCTAGGTATGCAGCCGCGTACCCTTCGAGTCCCTTGAGCAGCGCGTTGACCATCCGCTGAAAAGTGGCAGGGGCATGCTTCATGCCAAATGGCATGACGGTGGAATACAGTCCAACTGGGGTGATAAAAGCAGAACGTTCCCGTGCCTCACGGGTCAGGGAAATTTGCCAATATCCCCGGCTCAGATCCATGAAGGTCAGGTACTTGGCCCCGGCCAACTGATCAGGCAGGTCATCGATGCGTGGCATTGGGTATGCTTCGGTGACCGTGACAGCGTTGAGCCCCCTGTAGTCCACGCAGAACCGGGTGGTCCAATCCTTTTTGGGGACGAGGACAACGGGCGAAGCCCAGGCACTGTTTGATGCCTGGATGACCCCCAGCTTCAGCATCTCGTCAATATCCTTGCACATGTGCTGCTGCACTTCAGGGGAGATCCGATATGCTGAACGCCGGATTGGAGGGTGATCCCCGGTGTCCATGTGATGAACGGCTGACTCCGTCCTTCCAGGCACATTGGTGAACAGTGCCCGGAAGGGGGGGAGAGTTGCCAACAGCTGGGACCATTGGTCCTCCAGGAGCTGTCCGCAAATCTCCACATCCTCTATGGACCCACCCGCCCTGACCAGGGCGAGCATATCCAAGAGGGTCTCCGTTTCACTTTCATCGGGCAGGTTGCACACGGGAAAGACACATGCTTCCCGCTCATGATGCACCTTCATCATGTTCACGTGGAAGGCCTTCCGCCTTCCCCGGTCATGGTCCAGGGTGACCAGGTACGTGACTGCATTGAGCTGCTGGTGCACGACATATGGGCCTTCCCAGGCTGCCTGAAGCTTGTCCTGTGGTACAGGGACCAGTACCCAAACTTGCTGAACCCACCTGGTAGATCCTCTCACAAGCGTTCTGGTCGTACTACTGCTTCTGGTCGGCCTAGGCCCGTCGCATTTTTTCGTGCACTAGCTGTGTCAAGGCCTGCATTTTGTCGCGGAAGCGCACGACATACTCAATGACCGACACCTCCGGAGTCGCCAAGTCTCCTTCCCAGGCCTCCTTCACCAGAGCCGGGGCCCCTAAACAGGTCGCCCATACAGGAGCTCAAAGGGGAAGAACCCTATTGAGACCTGTGGAACCTCCCGGTCAGGGCTGTTCCTAGGCTAAACTGCACTCAGGGAGAGGTGAAGAAATTTCGCCTCCCCCAACGTAATGCGATACAGTGCATCACCATCAACCAAATCTAAAATATACAAAAAGCTTTACCACAATGTGCTATGTATAAAACTACTAAATAATAGTCATACAGTTACCAAATAACACTGCTACACAAAACCAGAATTCCAGACTAATAGTGCCAATGTCCTACTAAGACCACATATCACCAGCACATGATGACCGAATAATACTGCTACACCGTGACCACAAATCATCACCACATAGTGACTGACTACCACCACACCATGACCACATATCACCACATAGTGACTGAATAATACAACATACCATTACTGAATACAAACCATTATACTACAACTAATATTACTCTCATACAGTGGATACAGCTGTACACAGGTTCTGCAGACATATAATCGATTACAGTAAAGTTACATCCAGGCATCCATACATACAGGAGACATCTCTGAAGAGTTGTTCTCTTTCTCTTCTCCTTCTTCTTCTCCATCTGGCCCAGACCTAAATGACATCTTTTCCCGGCCTCGACTCTTCGCTGTAAAATTTATAAAACAAACATCTTAGGCTCCTCACTTTACCATCACTTCTCTACCAATTCCTATCGCTAAACAAACTCCCCATCTATAGCACCTCGTATGGTAGCCATGTAATATGCTCCCTGTAGCCAGACAGTAGGCCCCTATACCCAGGTAGTAGCCCCCTATAGCCAGGTAGTAGTCCCTATAGCCAGGTAGATGCCCCTATAGTCAGGTAGATGTCCTTGTAGCCAGTAGATGTCCCGCTGTAGGCAGTAGATGCCCCCTGTAGCCAGTAGATACCCCAATGTAGCCAGTAGATGCCCCCCTGGTGCCAGTAGATGTTTCCCTTGTAGCCAATAGATGCCCCCCTGTAGCCAGTAGATGCCCCCTTGTAGCCAGTAGATTCCCCCTGTAGCCAGCAGATGCCCCCCCTGTAGCCAGCAGATGCCCCCCCTGTAGCCAGCAGATGTCCCCCCGAACAGCGAGTGTGTGCAGCTGCTGCCTGACTGACAGCGCGGCTGTTGTACAACGGCCGTGCAGTCAGGGGCTGATCTCCGGGCGGACGAGGCGGGCCACGCCCCCTTTGGGTGAGGGGACCCTCAGCGCCCTGATCGATCGCCCGCCTTGCCCGTCCCTAGGAACGGCATTGATCCCGGTAAGCAAATAGTAGGTGTGGGAGGTACTGCTCCCAGTCGCGCCCGTGTGTATCGACCAACATCTTAAGCATATGCTTCAGGGTGCCACTGAACCGTTCACAAAGGCCATTAGTCTGTGGGTGGTACGGGCTGGCCACCAGATGTTGCACCTGTACCAGCTTACACAAGGACTCCATTTACTGCGACATGAACTGGGTCCCCCGATCAGTGAGCATGTCCTGGGGAAAGCCCACTCGAGAGAAAATCTCCAGTAAGGCGGTGGCCACCTTGTCAGCTCGAATGGACGACAAGGCTACCACTTCCGGGTACCGAGTGGCATAGTCTACTACCATCAGTATGAAGCGTTTCCCGGAGCTGCTGGGAACGGACAGCGGTCCAATTAAATCCACAGCCACCCTGCTCCTGGCGTGGGATGCCTTTAAGGCATACGCGAGGGGTATTATGACCTCTGCTATTAGTGATCTTAAAAGGGGTTTGGCACACAGGGAGCTTCAGCTTGCTAGGGAGGTGACTGAGGCAGAATTGCGTTATACCAGGGATCCTTCTCATGAGAACAGAGCCGAATGGTTGTGTCGGACTAGACTGTACCAATCCTGCTTACACTCAAAGGCCCAGAAAAAAGCATTCTTCAGTAGACAATCCTTTTTTGAACATGGGGAGAAATGTGGCAAACTTTTGGCGTGCATGGCGCGAGGTACCTCGGAGCCTCCGGTGATCCCTGAGCTTATGTCCCCAGATGGGACCTCCACTCGTGACCCACTGGCCATATTAGAAGCATTTCGCTCACTATCAAAATTTATACTCCTCACAGGTGTCTGTGTCAGCTGCCGAGACCGAGTCCTACCTGTCTGCCCTTGCACTTCCTACCTTATCAGTGGAGGATAGACTGTTTTTAGATACTCCCCTAACAAAGCAAGAAATAATTGATTCCATCCACTCTTTTCAACCATCAAAATCCCCAGGTAGTGATGGACTCCCGATCGAGTTCTATAGGGAATATGAGGGACTTCTTGCCCCTCAGCTTTTATAAGTATTTCAGACATCCCTGCGAGATATGGCCCTTCCACCCTCTATGTATGAAGCAATCATCGTAGTCCTTCCTAAACCTGGCAAGGACCCGAGGTATTGTGATTCGTATCGCCCTATCTCCCTGCTCCAAACTGACATTAAGATCCTGGCCAAACTGCTTGCTAGAAGGTTAAATAAAGTTATCCTGTCGATTGTACATGCTGACCAGACTGGGTTTATGCCTGGGAAGTCAACAGCGTTAAATTTAAGACGTCTGTTTACCAATCTACAAGCCACTCATGATGAGGTGGGCTCTAGAATTGTAGTCTCACTAGACGCAACTAAAGCCTTTGACTCAATCGAATGGTCCTATCTCTTCCTCACCTTGAAGCGATTCGGCTTTGGCCCCTCCTTCATTAATTGGGTGCGATTGCTTTACATGAACCCTGTATCTAGGGTTGCGGTCAATGGGTGGTTTTCTGACCCCTTCTCGTTGCACCGTGGGACTAGGCAGGGATGCCCTATCTCACCCTTACTTTTTGCCTTAGCTGTGGAGCTCCTGGCAGTGAAGGTTCGGGCCGATAGGCGAATCAGAGGTTTATCTGCTACTCCCGTATGTGAAAAGGTTAGTCTGTATGCTGACGACACTTTGCTGTTCTTATCTGATCCGCAGGACTAAATCTAAAATTCTACCCCTTGACCCCTCAGTCCCAGTGGCGGAGGCTGTAGACTCTCCGTTAATTTGGGCATCCTCCATTACTTACCTTAGGATACAGGTATCTAGATCGGTTCAAGACTTTGTTAGTTTAAATATTAACCCACTCTGTACCTTTCTGCAAAATAAAATTAATAATTGGAACAAACTCCGTCTTTCCACGGCGGCTCGTATTAGCTTAGTTAAAATGACCCTCCTACCTAAAATACTATATGTTCTACAACAGGCCCCAGTATATCTCCCGGTGAGTCTGATTCAGCGCCTTAGGGGGCTCATACTCTCCTTTGTATGGCATGGGAGCAGGCATCGGGTAGCGGCAAATCATTTAACAGCTCCTTGGGATGAGGGGGGGGGCCGCTCTTCCGGATATTGGTCTATACTATCTGCCGAGTCAGCTCTCACACCTGGTCAAGTGGGGAGCTGAGGAGCAGCTCAGGGTTCAAACCCTGATAATCTCCCCGTTTAGTCGAAGATACTCACATCCTTTGCATCTCCTCTTTTGTGGCACTGCACAAGCAGAGGGTAGCCTGCGTGATTTTCCTATATTAAGACAGGCCCTATTGGTATGGCAGAGGGTACGCTCGCTGTACTACGGTGAGGGTATCGATCTGTTCTCTCCACTGTGGCATTGCAAACTATTTCCAGGCCTACTCCCCATATCCTCGGAGGTGGGTTGGGGTTCGCGAGGGGTGTGGTATATCTCTCACATTTGCTCTGGTTCAGGGGTCAGACCCTTCCCGGACTTGCAGGCTGAGTTTGGGCTCCCCTCCTCCCAACTGTTTACATATCTGAGAGTGAAACACGCAGTTACGTCCCAACTGGGTCATGCTGGAGTGGTGTTCAATCCGTTCCCATTCCCTCGACTGCTTTTATCCCCCCCGGCTAGTCATGTAGTCTCTCTTTTCTATGGACTTCTCTCCTCATGCAGCAGGGAGGGACGTTTGGGTGATCTTCGGGGGAGGTGGGAGGCGGACCTGGGCCCCATGACGGATGAACGCTGGGAGACATGTGTAGCCTCGCCCAAATTGGCTTCTTCTAACCTTAATGATAGACTGACCCAACTTTATATCTTGCACCGTTCTTATTACACTACTTCTAGACTTAGCAAATTTAGACAGGGGTACGCAAATGAATGCCCCAAGTGTCATGCGACCTCGGGTACCTTTCTGCACCTGATATGGTCATGCCCAAAGGTGTTGGGTTACTGGTACCAAGTTGTCCAGTTCCTGAATGACAGGATGGGATGTCCGGTCCCCCTTACTCCCATGGTATGCTTATTTGGTCCTGAGCCTGACAGCCTGGGCTCACGTTCTCTGTATACCTTCGCAATTGAGGCTCTTTATTATGCGAAGAAGGCTATTGCGCGGACATGGTTGGCCTCTAGGCCTCCTTCGGTGGCCGAATGGATGGGTTTGATCAATGGCATGCTTCCACATCAGAGGTGGCTACTCAAACGCAGGAATAGAGCCGGCAAATTCGAAAAGATATGGGGAAGGTGGGTGAGCTCCCCTGGCACGGTTGGTTCCTTAAGGGCCTTGGAGTACGAGTCTCCCCCGAGTCCTTAGATTATAGTCGCCTCTGAACGTTACCATGTATATCTGTCCCTAGATACTTCACGCAGAGTTGCTGTATCCGCATCACCTCGAGATCTATATCTTGCCCTATCTTGACTGCAATTAGTGTATGTGAGCAACTGAGAAAGTAGTAATGTTATATGCATATATTCTTTCGTTTATAGTGTTATCTGGTCCCTGCCTATTGCAGGATAAGTATTCATTCTGTACTGATGTTCAGGTACTGCTCAAAATAATTGTATGGGTTAGGCTGGAAGCTATGTAACTATGCAAATATGTTGGTATGTCACTGTCCTGCGATGGTATTGTGAAGGTGGCTGCGACCCAAGCTTGTCATGTACACATTTCTGTACCTGCATTTGATCCTTCAAATAAAGTTTAATTGGTTAATCAAAAAAAAAAATCCACAGCCCCCCTCCTGATAGGCTCGTCTATGATGGGCAGAGGTACCAGTGGGGTTTTAGGCCTCGGCCCCATCTTCCCCACCCTCTGACAGGTGTCGCACGAACGGCAGTAGGCAGCCACATCAGTCCCCATCTTTGGCCAGTAGAAATGTTGGACCAGCCTTTCCTTTGTCTTGGTGATCCCTTGGTGTCCCGCCATCGGAGTCTCATGCGTAACCAGCAACAACTCCTCCCTGAACGGATAGGGTACCACCAACCGTCGGTCCCTGGGCCACACCTCTGGTGAACCCGGTCGGATCGTCACGTGGTACAGCCGTCCGTGGTCCCAGACCACCCGTGCGGTGTCTGAGCCCAAGGAAGGCTGTGCCCCCTGCTCCTTGAGAGCTTTCAGGCTGTTGTCAGCCGCTAACGCTGCCTGAAACTCTTGACTAGATGTGGCCAGAATGGATGAGACTGCCACATCATCTGTCGGTTCCCTGGGACCTATCCCCTGGCCCTCGCCTACCCTAGCAGTTACCTGGTCCGATGGGAGGATACCGTCGGACCCCTGATGGGCCTCCTGACTCCTGGCCCTCTCTCTGCGCGTCACAGCGGCCGCACCCGTTGCAACAGCTGGTGTGGCTCCCTCCCCCTCGGAGGCTGTATAAGTCGCCAGTCTGCTTGGCCTAACCTGGCCCTCCGACATCCTGTTTATTGGAAGACCCTGCTCTGTGGCCTTACTGGGGAGCCCTGCCTCACCTGCATGCTCCCCCACCACATCTGTCTGCCCCCTGTCTGTACTGGCTGTGGGAAGACCCTGCTCTGGGGCCTTACCTGGGAGCCCTGCTTCACCTGCATGCTCCCCCACCGCAGCTGTCTGCCCCCTGTCTGTCCCCTCGGTTGCCACACCAGAAGACAACAAATCCCAGCAGGATTGCGGGACAAATCCTTCTGCCATATTGCGACCTGTTGACCTTATATCCTCTCCCTGGGGAATGGAGAGGAACCGACCGTATCACCCACCCCCATACTCCCCTCAGTATGCATGTTAACAACATTGTCCACATTATTATCTGGGGTGGAAAACACATTGGATTTGGGGGGAGCAGACCTTGGGGCTTCAGGGGCCTCAAAAAGGGCCACCAGCCGCCCCAAGTCTGTCCCTAACAAAACACTAGCTGGAATGTTCGAAGATACCCCCACACTCCCTGCCCGACACCCCACTCCAAATACACCTTGGCCACAGGTAGCCCCGGCACAACACCTCCAATACCAGATGTGGAAGCATGGCCTGAGGACCCCCAGGGCTTAGGGGTAGGGACAACTGGCCCAGCGGGCATTTTACCCCCTCTCCAGCTGGCATGCTTCCTGGCCTCCGGTGCCTGATTGTTGGCATATTCATCTGCGAGGTTTGCTGTGGCGGTGGCCCCCTCCGGTTTCCAGTCACAAAGGTGATACTGGAGGTCCTCTGGGCAGTTCCACAAAAAACTGCTCCATTGCGATGAGCTCCTTCAGCTGCTGGACGGTGGTGATCTTCAAAACCCCAGGTCCACTGCTCTCTGGACGGCCCGCATGTGGTCGGCCCAGCTGTAAACTCCAGAGCTTCTTCCTGTACATCTAAGGAGTGAGGTTGTACTGCCAGATCAAAGCCTGCTTGACTTCCTCGTAGGTCAGGGTGGCTGGTCAGGTCCCCGAAGATCTCTAGGGCTTTACCTCTGAGACGAGGAGTCAGAAACCAGACCCACTGGTCCTCAGGTACATGGTGCTGGCGGCAAATTTTTTCAAATGCCAGCAAGAAGGTGTCCAGGTCCCTGCATTTATCCAGCATGGGAAAGTCCTCAGCCCTTAACTTTGGGACCTTGGTCTCAGGAGGCTCTTGACTGGCCAAGGTGGACTTTGCTTTCTAGCTGGAGCACCTGTAGCTGGTGGTCACGCTCACGCTGACATTCCTCGGCCTGCTCCCGATGTTCGGCAGCTTCTAGAAGGATCTTGTAGGTGTCGAGGTCTCCAGCCTCAAGCTTTGCCAGGGTATCTTGCAAGAGAATAGCTGAGGGTGAGCTGCCCACTGCGCAATTGACCACCTGTGACTGGCTCCTTGAGGAGCCCGAGCTTGACTCCTACTCGCCTTCATAGTCCACAGCCTGGTCTGGGCTGCACTCCTCCTGGCTAACTTCACCGACTGTTTCCTCCGGGCCTACAGCTTTGCCCTTGCCACGACCAGCCATCCTTGCAACCCTTGACACAAAACCGCAACCTGAATGTACCCAAAACCTTGTATTAGCACTCAGACTTGTCTAGACTTGTCTAGTGCTGAGTTAACCTTAAGACCCCAGCAGAAGCCACTGCTGGTAGTCCTTAGTGTCTGGGAGTACGGGACCCGCACCGCACCGCTCTGCCACCAATCTGTCAGGAAAAAACCCTGCGGGCCCCAAAATACATGCCCCCACCCCACTGGGTTTGGTATCCCAAACCCCTCCTACTCGGGCCATCCCAATTTCTGATGAAAAAAAAAAAATTGGGTCATACCTGGGCCCCAGGGCTTTGGGCCCACGAACGGAACCTTTTGGCCCTTTCATCAGAACAGGCTGGGCCTAATCTACCCCCTGTTACCAGACCCCCTTCCCTTGGGCTCCCAAAGTCCACCCTTTGGTTTTCCCCGGTTTCCCCCTTTCCCTTTTTGCGAAAACTTGGGATTTGGGGGCCCTATGTTTTACGGGGAGTCTTCATATTGTAACAAAATCCCTCGGATACACTTTTTTCCCCTTCATAAAATTTTTAGGGAAAATTATCAAAGGCCCGCTGAGTCGGGGTTTTGGTTTCATTAAAGTCTTTGAAGTTTTGGGGTTTTGGGAGGGCTTTGTGTCTCAGGTTTTTAATTTAAGAAAAAGGGAGGACCCTTTTTGATGGGTAAACCTTTTCCTGTTTTGTGCAGTTTTCCGGGGGGAAAGGGCTTTTTACAATGGGTTTTGGGGGGGGGCAAAAATTTAAAGGGGAAAAAAGGGGGGCTTTCCTGGGATCGGGTGGTTTTGTCCCTTCCTCCCGGGTTTTATGAAGTTTCAGGAGAGAGGGCTTGTTCTATTGAGTCACATGTCCTCACATGGACCATTTGGGACATTTATACAGTTAAAACTTTGGGAGAGCAGGAAGCCATGGGCACCCTGTCCTGGCAATTACTGTTGTTGGTCCAGAGGAGCATCCTAATATAGGAAACATGCTTATTTCACTGTATTACACTGTCTGCACTGGACAGCAGCTGGAGGAGAAAGTTGCTGGAGGAACGGGGAGCTGTCAATTTTATTTTTTATTTCAGTTATTTGAAAGGGGCACTGTTAACTGTTAACCAAAATAATAAGGGGAATGAAGCATCTTAGTTATGAGAAGAGGTTAAAAGAATTGAACTTAAAGGGGTTGTCTCACTACATCAATTCATCTTATCTCAGTCCTGTTTACTCTGTTTTATTTTTGAATGTGTTTAGTGGCCTGCATTGACGAACTGCTATGGACACTAGGTCTGGTCTATAGCGACCAGCACTGGCAGCCAATTAGAAGAGATCAAACAGGTCTGTGCTAAGCGCCCTGAGGAGCTGATGCGCCCATGAAGGGGGTATTAGGAATAGGTAGGATATTTTTAAATGGACACATATTGCAAAGTGACTTTTTTTTGAAAGTTTTAAACTAAAAAGCAGCAATCCTTGTAGAGAGAAAACCCCCCTTTAATTAGACTTCAGAAAGACGGTCCGGGGAGTCTTGATTTTTTTAATAAGTATATAAATGGCCCCCCTACAATGAGTGGAGAAAAGTATTTCAGTAAAACCCCCTCAAAAAAAAGCTGTGAGAGTATGTTTTACTGAAATTTGCGGCGCGACTTTGGAGTTTAAGCGCAATGCGGGGGAAATTTCCTAAAAAAATAACCCCTTTTGTGAGATACCCTTGCAAGTGAGCCCGATTTTAAAGCTCCTTACCCATATGATGATTACTCATACTCGGTGTCAGTAAGGGGTTAACTCATATTTGTTATCCTTTGTATCTGTCTTAAACCCATTTCCTGTTTCTTTCTATCCCGATGAAACTAGTGGCCCCATGCAGTGTTTAAAAAAATACATGGTTATAGTTGTTTTTCCAAATTTTGCTCCCCCCTATCCTCCTTATTCACCCCCAACCATCCCCCAAACCTCCATTTACCCACCCCACATACCAATCATCAAACCCACCATTCACCCATCCATCCATCCACCCAACCATCCATCCACAAACCCATTCACCCAACCATTCACCCATCCATCCCTCATCGATCCCGATCCTCCAACCCAGCCCCAACCATGCTCCATCCACCCAACCATGCAAACCCTCCACCCCAACCATGCATCCCTCCCTCTACCCCCCCAACCATCCACCCACCCTATTTAAATGTATTATCATTTAGATTCTACTTTTCTTAACCACAGGAGAATTTTAGTTTTAGTATTGTACATGAAAATATTCAGAGATACGGAGATATCAATCCCTCAAAGGGTTCAGTTGTCCCTCTCTGTGACTGCTCTTTTCTTGTGATCACAAAAATTTTAAAGGGCCGTCTCTTTTGTGATGTAAATAAAGTATTCTGAAGGCGGGGTTGGGGTTCATTGGGGGTTGCGGGAGCGTTAATTGTAGACGGATAGTGGTGAATATGGATTTATTTCTGGTTATTTTTGTCTAGCGGATTATCTTTCCTTTTTTATTTTAGAAGTGTAACATCCGCATTTCTTTCTTTCCCCCGATTTACTTTTACAATCCCTTGGCTTTCTTGTGAAAAAAACTTTTTCTTTCCCCGGAAAAAATTGTAAATTTCATCCCGACTTCAGTCTATGTATAAGGAGGGGCGAAAAGAGGTCTGTGCAAGGCCCAGTTTTAGGGGGTCCTTTCCTTTTAAGAGATTACTACATGCAAACCTTTTTAGTTGTGTGACTGGTATCACTTGTGACTTTCGGCCCGTTCATTGCAGGAGATGCAGAGGAGTGTAATAATATGTTTCTTTCACTGTAACGCTGTGTTTTCATGTTGCGGTAACTACGCAGTTCTGGCAACATTGTGGAAGAAAAGTTTGCCCCAGGCACTTTTAATG